>PVIC010000512.1:0-119815 GCA_004025085.1 Thryonomys swinderianus | reverse complement strand
TGGTTCCAGCGCCTGCCTCGCAAGCGCAAGGCCCTGAGTTCGATCCCCAGTAACCACATGCAATGCTGGGTGTAGAGACTCACGCCCACCAGCAATCAATACCACACACCACAGTGCCAGGCGTGGTGGCTCACACCTGTAATCCCAGCACTCGGGAGGCAGAGACAGGAGGATTGCTGAGTTCGAGGCTTACCTGGGCTACATAGTGAGCTGAACTACAAAGCGAGACCCTGTCAAAAAAAAAAAAAAAGAGAGAAAGGAAAGAAAAATTAAGGTGTTACTAAATTCCAGCTTCTCAGAAGATTCTAAACTGGTACCACCATGCTGGTATAGGAAATGTCATGTCCTGTGAGGAGATTCTCCGCCAGGCGATTAAGAGAATCTTTGAAAACAGGCCACAGGCAGATGGGGTAGGTGGGAGGGAATTTTTGTGGTTAGTGATGGTACAGAGACAGTGTATGAGATCAACTGTTTTTGTCTTTAACAGAAGCTGTGATGATTGAAAATGCCTGAGAAAACATTTGACATTTTTATTAAGCCTCTTGCAGCTGATCAATAATGTGTGTCTTGCAGACAAAGATATTACTCAGTTGGTTGCTGGTTGGTTGGTTAGTTGTTTTTCTCTGGTCAGGCTTGGCTTTCTAAAGGTCTAACAGTCATCAGCTTCCTCACCTTCCTGGAAATAATCACACATAGCTTGGCATGCCTAGGGTGGTTGATAGATCTTCCATTTCATTCTTTGCCCTCCCCAACAGGAGCCCACTTCCAGCTGTGTCCAGCACCATCAGAATGCCTCACACAGACTATTTTTATGACAAGTTTGTTGATTTAAACATAGGTGAATATTAGTCACGTGGACTGGCCTCCCTATCATGACCAATCCCTGATGGGTGTTACAGAAACAAGTCTGGTGTACCTGGACCTCTTCTACTTTTTTTCCAAGTGAATTGTTCTTCCTTATATTCTGCTTTTCTCTTCCTTGTTTGTCCTTTCTCTGTCTCCATCTCAGTTTGTGTTTCTCCCCAAGTGATTTTTAATCCCTCTTGGTCTATGTTCTCCCTTCTCTCTTCTCCGTGCCATGACAGGGGTTTGGTGGTTGTTAACTACTTAAGAACATTTTGCCTAGAAGGGGAATGAGGGCAAAATCCAGCCTACATTATGGTGGTTGAGATATGAATACAGGTGTGGGGTTTTGTCTGCCCAGAGGAGGCATCTTTTCCCAATTTACACAAACATGTTATGGGGTCTAACAGTGGTCCTTTCATTGAGTAGAAGTTATCATTTTGTTTCTCTTCTCAAGCTTTATAAAGATTGCTGTGTCTCCTGAACATCAAACTGAATAATTGTTAAGGTTTCAATCACACTTCACGTTCAGCACTGACCGGCCCACTTAGTACTGTTTGTATTGGAAATAAATACATGCAAGTCCACGGTGGTACTGAACCATTTCAGTAACAGGACGATGGAATAAGCAGATGATTACTCAAGGAAGTAATCATTTTGTTTCTCTTGATACATGCTTCCTTTGAGTGTCCCTGGGAGCCTCCATTTCCCTCTCTCTCCCACCAGGTTACCAGAACTATACAGGTTAGAATAGTATGTGTATTGGAAACATATCAATAAAAGCAGATTAATGCAATATTGTAGGGCAGTGGTGGTGAACCTGTGACACATGTGTCACAGCAGGCTGTTCATATTCTTGAAAGTTTCAAAATGTTTGAGGCCTGAGATTTAGCTCAAATGGTACTCTGCCTACCTTAGAAGCACAAGGGCCTGAGTTTGATCCCTGGTACTGGGGGAAAAGAAGTTCTAAAAGATTTTATGTCATTGTTCTAGGGCTTTAATTTATTTTCTGCTGATCATTTATTTATTACTAGTTATTTCAATTCATTAATTAATCTTGAGACAAAATCTCATTATGTGGTCCAGGCTGGATGTGAACTCACTGTGTAACCCAGGCTAGTCTTGAGTGTGTGATCTCCCTCTTCAGCTTCCTGAGTGCTGGGATTATAGGCATGAGCTACCGCAGCAGCTTGTTGTGGCAGTTTTTAAAAAAAAGTTAACCTTTCTGGCATTTTTCTTAGATGTTTATGTATAATGTTTTTAGATGTTTAACTCTAATTTTCTTTAGATAGGCTTTTGTTGATCCACTGGCATTGAAAGTGGTATTTCTTTCAAAATCTCTGTCTGGAAACATTAAGGATGGGACATCTCTGCATCTAACTTTCTTCTGTATCTGTTGTGTATGTGTATATAATGTACCAATAAAGTTTACTGAATAATGAAAAAAATGGGTATGTACTAGGCACATAATAAGCATTTGTAAAGACTGTTGAATGCCTTTGCGAGGAAGTGACCAAATGAGGAGGTGAAGAAGCTACACAAAACACTCACTTGCCCTCTCAAAGGAACCACAGTAATTCCATCTCAAGGCAGGGGCAGGTCCTTACACTGACTGATCCAGGCCATGCTAAAATGACACTTGCCCTGGGCTCTTGTGAGATGCAAGAAACAGTTCATGCTGAAGTTAACCTAGAAACAAAACAAATTTGAAAGGAAAACCAGGGAGACTACAGGCCAACTCAGGCGCCCCATAGCAAGTCCTCATGTGCAGTCCCATAGAGGAGGGGAGATTGCTCCTCACCTGCTATTTCTCCATTATGGTGACAGCATTTCAGGTTGTTTGTCCTGTCCCTATTATTCTTATCCTCTGGCCTCAGACCTCTGAATGGTGTCTGGTCTTGCAGTGCCCCTCAGCATCTAGAGTTCCTCTCTGGTGGCTCTGTCTGTAGCCTTGAAAAGGAGAGGTGAGTAGGTTACTAGCCATGTCTAGCAAAGGACCCTATTGCAGTGTGCAGATGGGTCATAGTCCTGGACGGGAGAGAGTTGCAGACAAAGACTGCAAGTTGTGATTTTCCAGCTGTAGCCAGAGTGCGTGGTTCGCAAGCCTTATAAAGATTGCTGTGCCTCTTGAACATCAAACCAGAATGATTTGTTAAGGCTACAATCATACTTTGCATTCAGCACTGACCCACTTGGTACTGTTTGTGTTCCAAATAGCTACTTTACAATACACACAGGTAAATCAGTTGTACTGAACCATCTCAGTAACAGGACAATGGAACAAGCAGACCAGTAGAGGGCGTATCATTGAAGCGCTCAGCCCATGGCACTCACAGGTGAGAGTTGTAGTACTGTTGGTTCGTGCTTTGATCACTTTTTTTTTTTTTTTTTTTTTTGCGTTTTGGAGACAGGGTCTCGCTTTGTAGTTCAGGCTGGCCCTGAGCTCACTATGGTGCCCAGGCAAGCCGCCGCCACTCAGCAATCCTCCTGTCTCTGCCTCCCGAGTGCTGGGATTACAGGCGTGAGCCACCACGTCCGGCATTGTGGTATGCGGTGTTGATTGTTGGTGGGCGTGTCACCACGCCCAGCATTCTATGTTACCGGGGATCAAACTCAGGTCCTTGCGCTTGCGAGGCAGGCGCCGGAACCACTGAGCTAATCCTCTGGCCCATGTGCTTTGATTACTTTATATCATTAACTTACAGAAGCTGAAGAAAGGGACTGGCGGTGCCTTAGAAGTACTTGATTACCATGGAATGTTCTATCAAAGTCTGTGTTATCTTCAAGAAAATAATTGGAAAAACAGAACTAGGCTACTAGGGATTGGAAGAAATCTTTTTACAGCATAAAACTCACTGCATCCTGGGAAGACTGACCAATTCATAGGATGGGAGGCATAAGGACTAGAACTTGTCAAATTTGGGGGGATTTGATGAGTTGCCATACTTTAAGGATTATGCTATGGTAACTGCTTATATCACTTATTCAGTGGGTGTTTGCTTTTGGGGAATGCATTCTTCCCATTCCCAGGCTATTTCAGAAGGCAGTTAACACCAGGAAAGCCTTGATCTTCCCCCTGTCCTCCCACAGCTGACGCTTGCTGACATTTTCTCTGCCAATGTGAAGAACAAATGGACTTGAATCTGTTCTCTTGTTCCACAGAAAGTATGGTCACGAGTGTGGATACTAGTTCCCTTTTGGGAACTTGGCAGCTAGCCTGATTTTTTTCTGCCCTGGATTGGCAGGAATCAGGGGCTGATGGGACTTCCCAGGTCATTGTCCTTGTCCTCCTTGATCTCTCCCTTTAAGTGGCAGACTTAGTCACTGGTGTCATCAATCCAGCACATTATATACAAGTAAATTTATTTTAAAAACCTGCTGCTGAGCAGCCATCTGTCTCTATTTTTGTCAGTCTGCTATTATAGCCCTGCTGCAGCACTGTGAGGTTGGTTCTCATGGAGGACTCCTTGATCTGAAGGCAAATATGTTAAACACCAAGACAAGCACTGTGGGCCAGCGACAGCATTTCCACCCACTAGCCTTTCATCATTGGAACCTGAAATTTAAATCTTGTTTTTGACCTAAGGTGATGTTATTGATGGTTTCTGTATTTTGCTGTGCTTTATTTATATACTTTGAGATTGCAGAGTGTTCCAGCATCCTGATTTACTACTTACTGGGTGTGTGTGTGTGGGGGGGGTAAGTGTTATTACCATTTAAGTATTATTGATTGATAAACTGAGGCACAAAGTATGGGCTCAAGATCAGATAGCAAAGAGGAGAACAGGGAACTATTGTATCGCCCCCTGAACAACTGTTATCTCTAATCATTTTTTTGAGATAAGATTTCGCTTTGTAGTTCAGGCTAGTCCTGAGCTTACTATGTAGCCCAGACAAGCCTTGAATTTAGCAGTCCTCCTGCCTCTGCCTCCCAAGTGCTGGAATTACAGGGGTGAGCCACCATGCCCTGCACTGCAGTGTGGGGTACTGATTACTGGTGGGTGTGAGTCACTACGCCCAGTATTGTTGTATGTGGTTATCGAGGATTGAATTTAGGACCTTGAGCTTTCTAGGCAGGCACTGGAACCACTGAGGTAAATATCCAGCTCTGTTATCTCTATTTTTAAATAATGTCTACTAATTTCACAGAATTTCTATTCTATGGTCATTTTGCTCTCCAGAGGCAAGTTTGAGCATGGTTTAAGGAATTGGAGCCAGCTCTGAGCTACACTGTACGAAGATGCTGGACCTGGACACTAAGTCAGTTTTCTGCAATGTACTCTTTTCCTAGCACATAAGACTTCTCACCACTACTCATTTTTTATTAGGAGGAAAACATATTAAACAATGCCAAAAAAAAAAAAAACCTTCAGCAACATAAAATTTCTGCAAGCAAGCCAATGATGTGGACAGTAACAGAAGATATTGTGGGTAGTGGAAAATTTTTCTTGCAAAGAAAGCTGAAACTTTATGTTCAGTTCCCATGTGCTCAGCTATGGATGGAGCCATTTGCAAGAGTTGACTTTATTTTCTGTACTAGAGGTTGCCATTGAAAGTCATTTCAAAGGGCCAAAGAAAAATCTGTGTGGGGAACAGTCTTCAGTGCCCCTCAAATCGTGTGTCCATTATTGTGGCACAACCTATTTTTTAGCGTGGAGTCTTCCCAAATGAACCAGCTCAGGTCTACAAACGTGGACTTCAAGAAGGAAGTCACCCTACTGTGTTCGCTTCTGCAGCATCCTGGGCTCTGACTATCTGTACCGTTCTCCTTTACCTCCCTTGGAGGAAAGTGCTCAGCTTTGGGTCCCTTCTCGCCTGTGTAAATCCTTTTGTGTGGCTTTCCCACAACTTTGTTTTGCTTTTGACACATTGAGCACCAGCACACCTCATAAACACAATCGGAAGAGTCATCTTCCCTTAGAACATTCACTGGATACTAAGGATAATGCTGCTAGCCTATGCTTGTTCTTTGGGGTGCTGCTTAATGTCACAGGTCAATTTGAGTAGGCAGTGCTGTGCAGTAGTTTGGTCAAACACTAATGGAGGTTGTGCCATGTTGTAGTTTTTAGAAGAGAGTCGCATCTAAAATCACTAGATTTTAAACAAAGTAGATTGTTCTCTATAATGTAGATGGATCTCATCTAATCTATTGAAGGCTTTAATAGAAAAGATCATTTCCTAAACAAGATGAAATTTTGCTTGAGATTGCATAGAAATTTGCCCCAAATTTCTAACTTGCTGGCCTGCCCTGATTCAAAACTCTCACCTAAATGACCAGTCTACTAGCCCATCCCACATATTTCAGTCTTCCAGCCTCTATAGTTGCACAGTCTATACCAGTCAAGCTTTTTAGAGCTTTCAGTGATAGCAAACAGCCTGCTCCAGCACGTGTCCCATAGGTTCCTGACCACTGATCTATACTTTAAAATGTCTATGATTTATCTGCTAAATATTCTTCTGTGCATTCATTCTATGGGTTCTTTTGCTCTGAAGAGTACATGTGTTAACTCTGATTGTTCTTAACCTCTCTTCTCCACAGGATGTGGAAGGTCATTGCAGCGTTCCTGAGCTTTCCCAGCCCTGCCTCTTACTAGCTGTGTGATCTTGAGGAAGTCACAAATAATTCTGTCCCTCTGTTTGCTTAACTGATGCATGGAAATGAAAAGAATATTTGCTTGTAAGTTGTGAGGAGGGTGAAGTGAGGATGTGCCAGCCGCACATAAGAACATTAAGCGTGTAGAGTTGGTATTACAGACTCTTGGTTCAGTGTGGTAGATGTATAACGATGTTCATGCATTTGCTGTATGTGAGAAGTATGGGATTGTGCCATGCCCTTTATGGTGGTCTTGAATCACATTCTTTTAATTTTTCTGAAGGACTGTGGCAAGTGGGGGAGAAAAGCAGATGGGCATTGAAGACAAGTAAACCTACTGTCAAATCCTTACTGCTCCAGCCCTATTATTGGGGAGGTGCTCACGAAGGGATTGTTTTATGGAGCCCAGCAGGCTGAGAGCCTACAGGAAAATAAGACCAGAAGAAGCAAATAATCTCAGTGATGAAGGTTCTAAAACTAGACTCTACAATGCGGGTATTATATATCTTTAAAATATTAACACATGCTTATTGGAATACATCCCTGGGATTTTGCTGGAAAATTCGGAAGGGCAGGAGAAAAGTCTGCATCTGAAGGGCATTTTGAATATCTTAAGTCATTGAAATAAGTAGATTAAAATGAATTTATTATGTTGAGAACCATATTAAGGACAAAGCAGTAAGTAGACTTTAGGTTACTTTTATTGTGACTGATGGGAAGCCTCAAAGGATTCTTGTGTATTGAAATGTTTTTTGCCAAATATTTCCCAATATCTTCAAGCCAAGGAGGAGCACAGAGAAGATGCCTCTCATTTGCGCTGTGTAAAATAACACTTAAGATGATTTAGTGGCTAAGCAAGTACTAAAATCAGCTACCTACCTAGTTATCAGACTCTCACTCTGTGGTGTTCTGACGCTATGTAGACTTCATGCTTCTCAGTCTGTGATTTAAGAAATGCTCATCATTTTCTATAATTAATGTATCAGGGCTGAATAAGTGTGAGAAATATTAGTTAATCCTAGATTTTAAAAAATACAGGTTCTCTTAATGCCTTTAAAAGGTTAATGGGTTTTATGTGCACTACTTAAAGGTATTGCCTATTGTAAGAGGAAGTTATAAGCAGTATTTCACAGATTTGTGTGAGCATAGGACACTTTTTTAGTGCAGTATTCATGACACCTTGTGATATACCAGATTTTTGAATGATACTTTAGGAATTACAGTAGGCTGATTATATATATATATATATATATATATATATATATATATATATATATATATATATATTTTTTTTTTTTTTTTTTTTTTTTTTTTTTTTTTTTTTTTTTTTCTTTTTTGGAGACAGGGTCTTGCTTTGTAGTTCAGGCTGGCCCTGAGCTCATCATGGTGCCCAGGCAAGCCACCGCGAACTCAGCAATCCTCCGGTCTCTGCCTCCCGAGTGCTGGGATTACAGGCGTGAGCCACCACGCCCAGCATTATATGTGGTAACCGGTGATCGAACTCAGGTCCTTGCGCTTGCAAGGCAGGCGCCGGAACCACTGAGCTAACCCTCTGGCCCTAGGCTGATTATATTGATGGATCTACTGCTTGTTTCCAGGCTCAGACATGTGCCTATTAGCAAGAAAAGCCTGGACAAATCATTGCATTCTGAGGCTTACATTCATGTTGTCCTTTGAAATAATGAATCTTAATCTCAATCTTCCCTTACTGTTTCACCATAACCATGAGTACATGCTGTTGAAAGACACATGGTAGACAGTTGAATCATGACAGTCAGAGCCATGAGGGGCCCTCTTGACCCAAACCAATCACCACCAGAAATGAAAGTCCTAACCAATAGCCAACTGACCTAGGAAACATGAAATAGAGTCCATGTATAAAGAGGACAAATTTTCAACTTAAATCACCAACTTAATGAGTTCATGGTTCCAAATGATGGTTATTTCAACCCAGTAGGTTTTGGGTGACTTGGGTTATGCAGCACTATATGTGGCAAGAGAAATATGTGATACAGAACTTGGGATAGAAACTTATACAAATTTGGTGGATTATCCATATCCTGATCCCAACTATTCATTGTGTTGCCAGATGCTCCTTCTCCCACGATCCTTAATGATCTCATCTAATTATAACCTTAGGCCAAAGGGCCAGGGTCTCAGGACCTAATATGGCTCCCCAGATTGAGTTTCTTTGAATGAAAAATCTATGAATGAAAACAAACCCCAAACATAACGCAATAGGGTAATAGATTTGGGGCTGAAGATGATCTCATTCAAGAAGAGAAAACTTAGAGCAAATATGAAATGTAGTTGTGCAATGTGACTGGGACCTCCTATCTAGGCATGGGAGAGTCTTTGGCTCAGCCAGTGTTCCGCTCCCCTGGAGCTGTTTCCCTAGGCTGTTCTCTGTAGTTCTGTGTGTTCCCATCTTGTTCTCTGCTCATCCCCTCACTTTTCTATGGTCCTTGGCCACTTTCTTCATGTTTTACACAAGCTTCTGAGCCTACTTATCACCTGTGAAATTTGGAGATCTAGAAATTTTCTAGCATTTTGAAAAGTTCCGGTTTTGTTTAGTGTTCACTGGTGATTCTTGTGTCAATATATGACCCTAGTGAGTTCTTAGTAAGTTTCTTACTAATATGATAAGCCTGAAACAGTATCAATTGTCAACCATGTTTTCAGAGATAGATCTCTCTCAAGACCTAATCCCTGTTACACGGCAAATCAGATATTGTGGTATAATATTAAGACACCTACTGGCCTTTCTGTGTAGTTTAGACATCTTATGAGGCTCTGCTTTCTTTCAAAGATCTTAATAAACTCTTAAGGAGAAGTATTTCATTGGATCCTTTCCTGGGCTGTATTTTAATTTGAGAATCTTTTGCTAGCTGGAGAGACTGGTGATAAAAACAGTTTTCTAACTAGACAGTCCAGATATCTCTACCATCCATCTAAATTTGTTTGCACGTGTTTAATTGTTTGTCTGACCTTTCTCCTAGTAGAATCTTATCAGTTTAAAAAGAGACATTGACAATTTCAGCATTCTTCTTGGAAATACTGCTTAAGCCCCAATGTTCATGACATATATTTTCTAACTTCTAAACTACTCTATATAGTAATTTAACCAAATTTCTCACACTACATAGCCTATGTTGCCATTTTCCTAACCTTCTGTAGTAATTCTGTCATTACTGTTCTAGTCTCTGCTCATTGCTTGGTCTGCATGCTAGCACCATACTTTTTGCTGTTGTAGAAGCAACATGGGGCTAAATGACAATTTCTGTGTCAGTTACCTATGGCCATAAATAATGTTGCAATGACCTAAACAGCCATTCATTTAGCCCCTAAGCCTGCAGATCAACATTGATGCTGAATTGTTCTTCCTGTCTCTCATGTGTTTCCTAGAAGATCAAATAGTCCTCAGATGGTCTAGAATGACATTGGCTGGGCCACTTGACTCAGCTGCAGAACTTTGTTCACATAGCTGCATCAGAGCACAAGAGTGCACACGTTTCATTGTGAAAGAAGGTGAGAAGAGATCGGCTGGCCTCTGAGCTCCTGCTAACATTTCATTGGCCAAAAAAGGGCAAATGGCCAAGTCAAGAGTTGGAACAAAGTGAGGTTATATACAGCTATAGAGCAAGATATGTGGCTGTAGATAGGTTAATAAAGCAAGTGTTAACCTTCATCTACTAAAGGAGTTGTTTCTATGGTGACACAGAATTCCTGTGTAAGAACCTTGGATCAGTGCCTCTCTAGAACAGGGTTCACCAGGGTCCTCAAGGATTCACCACCTTGGTTTCTTTACTCTTTCTGGCTCTTTCATAAGTGTGTTTGGGATTTTTTTTTATTTTTTTATTTTTTTGTGTTTTTTGTTTTGTTTTTTTGTTTGTTTGTTTTTGAGACAGGGTCTTGCTTTGTAGTCAGGCTGGCCCTGAGCTCACTACGTAGCCCAGGCAAGCCACCGTGAATTCAGCAATCCTCCTGTCTCTGCCTCCTGAGTGCTGGGATTACAGGCATGAGCCACCACGCCTGGCACTGCGGTATATGGTATTGATTGCTGGTGGGCATGAGTCTCCACGCCCAGCAGTGTATGTGGTTACCGGGATCGAACTCAGGCCCTTACTCTTGCGAGGCAGGCACCAGAACCACTGAGCTAAATCTCCGGCCCAGGATTTTTTAAATTTTTAACAAGTATATTTTGGTAAAATATACATTACCTAATTTATCATTTTAATCATCTTTACAGTATAATTCTGTTTATTAAGTGCCAATTTAAAAAATTTGTTTTTCTTAACTGGACATGGTGGTGCATACTTATAATTCCAGAATTTAGGAAGCTGAGACAGGAAGACTATAATAACTTTGAGGCCAACTTGGGCTATATTGTCAGTTCAAGGCCAACTTGAACTACAAAGTGAGACTTTGTCTCAAAAACACAAAAAATAGTGTTTTAAATCCACCTACATTTCCTTCCAGAATCACCTTTTCAAGGTAAAACCCCTATTTATTAGCTACAGGATTGAGCATCACCTTCTCTTATTTGTCCTAAATGTCCTACCCAGAAGGGTGAGTAGCTGAAAGCCATATAGGAAGGAGAAGAAAGAACTGTGAGGGTATTATGTAAAAATGACTGCTGAGAGCAGAGGCATTTTAATCATTGAAGTAGTAAATTTGAAATGTGGTATGTGTATAGTATGTTGTATGTGTATAAGTATAGATACATGACTTTTTATCAGCATGGGGATTTATGGACATGTATGTATCCATGCACATGTGTAAGTGCATGCAAGTAGGTATTCCTTCCCAGTTTATAAAAGAATACCATCTCATTGATTTGATAAAGCAGTGAGCTACTTAGATGTGTGCTTACAGGCCTATGTCTTTTGGGAAGAGAGATAGTTGAGACAAGGTTCAAGAGATAAAAGGGAGGAATTGGTGGCTTCTATACTCCATCCTTGACTTTTAAGTGTGAGAAATTCAAAGGGTCATTGGAATTTTTCATCCTTTCCCCTCTTATATACTTCTTTAGATCTATATGCTGAAGAAATACAGGGCAAAACATTCAAGGTGCCTTTCCATACAGTAGTATGAAACAGAGAAACACATGATAGATATTATCCCTTCAGTTCCCCATCAAAGTCCCATCTTTATTGGAGGTAGATGATCCAGCAGAAAATATCCAATGTCTCTTGTTTCAAGAATGGTGCATTGTGGCATTTCATCTAAAAGACCTAGTATTTAAGAAAATATACAAAGGTTGCCAAAATGCTTTTCCAGCAGGCCTGGTCTGAGTTAGCAACATGACTAGTTATTCATCTCTTTCATGTTACCCCAAAACTTCCCAGTGAGGCTGTGGGGATCTGAGGCTCTCTGGAAGTCCAAAAAGCTTTTGGTATGAGTAGGAGACTTCTTGTTACATTGTATCTAAGCATCTGTCCTCCCAGGGAGGAACCAAGAAGCTTATCCATTTGATGTATGTTAGATTGACCTCTTAGAGGAAGTACTTTTAGGTAGGCCAAGGATTTTGAGGTCATGAGACTGACAACTTTTGTTTAACAAATTATACGTCAGATGGTCTAGTCAACCCAGTCAATGGATAAAATTGTAGAATGATTCTGTAAGTGTTAATATGATCCTATGTCAGGATTAATTCTCAAATTGATTAGATTACATGTCCATTACCACAAAATTAGGATGATTCCAAAAGAATGTTCTTGAGCCTTTTCACTATGTTGCTTCTACCCCTTCACTACATTGATTTACCCCTTGCAGACCCAAAGGCTTCTTGTTTAATTCACCAGTTTCTGGTTGGAGAGCAACGATACAAAATTCTGAGTCTAGGTTGGCTCAGTCGAGATGTCATTGTCCTCTAATTATTCACAGTTTGATTGAATACCAGGCTCCTAAGTCCAGACCAGTAGTCTTTTTCTTTTTTGTAGGGAGGGGGATGATGAACCAAAGTGCCCTTTGTCTGCTCAAGGAACAGATGATTAGATACAAAATCCTGCCCTGTTGCTGCTCAGCCTTAGGAAGTATAATTATTTTTACTAAGAATTTGTAGCATTTCATACTTGAAACTTGATTTACAGTGATTGTAAGTCATAAAAATGAAGCATGATATGTTGATTTGAGATAAGAATCAGTGTCGGTTTAATAAATGACCTACAGTGCTTTTCATATATTATCTTCCTCTGAAAAGTGTTTGACTTTCCAGCTCACACTGTACATTCTAATTCAAAAATACTAGAGAAACGAATCTTCACTTATGCATAAACATATTCAAAGGCAAAAGATTTATTTATTGATGAGAACCTCAAATTGACCAATTTTTAGCTTTTGCTTCCAAGAAGAAAAATGCTCTTTTAAATGAGATTGCTACCAGATGTAGTGGATTACATAGCACTTGTTCTGATATGAAAGGCAGATGAAATGGTATATTCTTGTTTCTGATTCCATCCTATTCTTATCTACACATAGTTCTTCTTAAGTGAACTTGACAGTATTGTGGGATGATATTAAAATAGACTACTTTAGTAAACAAGAAAAAGGGTTTCACTCCTTACAATAGCAAATGAGCTTTATAATAGAAATTTCTTTGTGCAGGGGAAGATAATACAGTTTTCAATGCACAATAAATATATTTGCTAGACAAAAATGCATTTCATTACATGCAATGCACTTCTATTGTACGTTAACCACGTTTTTGCTCTGTATAGTAAAGTACCATTTTCTACTGTAAAATGTCTGCAATTTATTTTTATGAGTCTTTTTGCCCACAAAGTAAGAACATTCCATTACATAGCTTGATACCAATAAATGCCCATTATTTAAGAGGTGAAGTGTACAATGGAAACATCTGAGCTTCACTCTTTTGGTATCTACGTACAGTAGGCAACAGTTTAAACTCTGGACCAAAACTGTTATTTTATTAACACAATTTATTAACACAATTACTACATTTATTAGAGTCTTTTACTTTGAAACTCCCAGGAACTCTAATGAATGTGTATGTTCTCTAAAATAATATTACTGCATGCCACAACTGAAATTTTTTCTCCACTGTGTCAAAAAACAATTAATAATTTATTTAATCTTTGCATATTGTATAGTTGACCACCATTGAAAGTGGCAGTTGCCTAGAGCCATATAGTTTCTTCACAGTTGAATGTATTTGACTATAAGTATTTACTGAAAATACACCCAATAAGTAACAAAGAAGTCAGACTTTTTCCTGTAATAATAGTGACTCCTTATTGTCTATAAAAGTTGCAAGAATCTCTGTGGTTAGAGAATTACAGTTATCTTGCTGATGTCAATCTTAAACTTGAACATGCCTAGTGGAGTACCTGCGGTGCTTATGCTTCTCCTAATTTTATTTTCTTTTTTCCTAATTTTATTCTTGTAATGAGAAACTCCATTGACGGTTTATCAGTACTCAAAACAGTATGGTAACAAGGAAAAGGCTTACCTACTTTGCTGGCCTGACATGGCCAAGTATTTATGGATATTGTCTTGCAGGGCTAGCTTCCTGTGTGATAGGGAAGGGCTCTACTACTGGCCTACACCTTCAGCTCTCAAGTATTATTTTTAAAGAAACATATGCCTTAACTCTGCCTGGATTTCTCTTAGGGGCTTTCCCTACTCTATTTTACTTAATTGTCACAACAGCCCTTTGAAATAGGCATTAAAATTCTTGTACTAGAATTCAGATACCAGCAGCTCAGCGTGTTTAAGGAATATGCCATGGTCATAAGGCAAGAGACTGCTCTGGCTGGGAATTGACCCTAATTGACCCTATATAAACTCTGTACAGTGTAACAAATTTCCACGTGTTTGAAGCCTGGAAATTAAAGAAAATCTACTTGAAAGCAGAAGAGGATGTTTGGATATGCTGAAACAGAGGCACAGTATTTCTATTGATCTAATATCTAAATAACATTCATTACTGTTATGCATAAAAGTATGTTTTTTGAGCTGCTGGTGCAAACTGACTAAATATACATGTTAACCTTTACCATTGTGATATAAAATAAGTCAAACCATAAGGTTTTAGGAATCTGATGTTCATTTCCTCAGTTTCTGAGAAGAAACTATGAATATTATAGTAAAGGGTTTTTATGTTTTGGGGATAAACTTATTTTTTATTGGATCCACAAAAAACCCACCAGCCATTAATAGAAAAGGTATAGAAAAAAACAGAACAATACCACCCCCAATTAAATACCAATCTCAAGGAAAAACACTTCAAAATTTCATCAAGGAAAAAAGTCATGTATATTTTGTTGCATAGGTATTGTTTAATCAGTCTGATTTTCTATTACTAACAACTTTTTCTACTTTTGTGATTTTTGTAACAATGAAGTAGAGTTTATGCAGAGAGAAACAAACTTTTCTACATTTTGAAATACTGTTTTTGATGTGGCATTTACATATTTTCAAACAAAGATCACTGACTTTTCCTTTCTGTACTAGGTAAAGACAGCAAGATTTCTTATTTATTTATTCTAGTTTTTTTGAGACAGGGTCTCACTTTGTAGTTCAGGCTAGCCCTGAGCTCACTATGTAGGCCAGTCAAGCTTTGAACTTACAGCAGTCCGGCCTCTGCCTCCCGACTGCTGGGATTACAGGTGTGAGCCACTATGCCCAGCATTGTGATATGTGGTACCATGGATTGAACTCAGGACCTTGCGCTTGCCATGATGATGGCAGAACCACTGAGCTATATCCCCTGCCCGAGATTTCTTGTACTGTGGAATATTATGGAGCTTTAAAAAGGATTGAAATAGGCTATGGTATAGATGAATATTTAGGATATCATGCTGTGAGAAGGCAGGCACAAAAGAATAAGTGCAAAACAATTTCAAGTAGGATGAGCAAATCCATGGAGATGCAAAGTAAAGTAAACTAGGTGTTAGCCCATACTGGACAGAGGGTGGAGTTGAGAGTAGGGGCTGATTGTTAATGAGTACATAGTGTTGGAACAAACGTTCAGGATATAGATAGTGGTGATTATGTAACATTGTGCATGTATTTTATACTATCTATAAAAGAAGGAAAGCCGGGTGTGGTGGCTCACGTCTGTAATCCCAGCACTCGGGAGGCAGAGACAGGAGTATTGCTGAGTTCGAGGCTTGCCTGGGCTACACAGTGAGCTCAGGGGCAGCCTGAACTACAAGGTGAGACCCTGTCTCACAAAACAAACAAACAAACAAAAAAGGAAACAATTCTGAGATGTTACATCTGAAGGGTAGAATGGTTATATTTTGATTCCCCTTTTTCAAAATTTCTTGTTCAGGCTCTTATTTCACTGACTTGATAAATATTTAAAAATAATGACATGTCATGTCAGATTCTAAGGGACTGCAAAGATGAGTCAGAGGGCTCTTGCCCATGGGATTGGGAGAGCCAGACACAGTCACGGATGGTTAGCACACACTATAACGTTGAGCAGAAATACAGGGAATCCCAGTGGGAGCCCAGCAGAGGAGCTCCAGAGGGTACGGGCCTCCACAGAAGAGCTGATGATTTATCTGCTTTGTAGTTTGAGTAGGGTTGATTATTTTGTATTTCAATAATAGGTATAGTATATTATCACTCACATTTTCTGCTTTTGAATCTTGGATTTAAACATTTACAGCCTTTTCAACTATTTTATAATAATTCCCTTGTGTGTATTTGTAAGCAAAATGGTCCCTGGAGGCAGAAAAAAAAAATCTCAGTTTACTCTCTGGCCTACTCTCTACATATTTATAAATAAAACAACTTTAAGGCATAAGTCAAAGTCAAAGAGATGTGCTCAGGTTGTTCAATAAGCTTGTAATTTAATAGGGAGCTAAGTCAAGGGCGGTTAATGGCAAACACCGGAGGAAGCTGCCAGGGTAGGAAGGCTATGCAGAGGCAAGGAAATGCCTTCTGGGGTATCAAGCTCCGCGGGGGAGGGGAGCTTTGTCTTCTAAGGCTGAGCAGAATTGCGATGACTGGACGTGAGACAGATAATTTGGGCAGGAGGATGAACAAATGCAGGAAGGCACAGAAATAAGTTCCCTTCAGGGAAGCAGTGCAAAAAGGAAGACAAAGGCCTCCAGGGTGAACTTAACTTTCAAGAATCTCGGAAGCGTTAATGTTCTACTTGTTCTTGGAACCAAGAACTCTGATTTGTCACTAGGTAGATTAGGAGGGAATGATCCAAAGAGTCTTCACACCTCCACCATGTACCAGAGATGGTGGGGTTAAAGGGAAATAAAAGCAGTGATCCAAAGGCTGAGGGGCACTGGGCTCGTGGGGGTGGAGCTGGAAACAGGGAGTGAGCCACATGACTGAGTGAAAAGAAGAGTATACTTCAGGTCAGCCTTCAGTCAGATCTTAGATGAAAAAGTTACAAGCAATGACAAAGAATTTAAAAATTCTGAGCCTTCATTTTCTAGTGTGACAAATGTGCATATTGTGAATGACTAAAGATGACAGGTATTTGTACCTAGATACTTATGCGTCGGTGTAACTGCCTTTCTTAGGCCATCTCTAAAGTCCCATCTGAAACTAAGGTCTCTAAAGTAATTTTGAAACTCTTCCCTCCAAAAACAAGCCCTTCACGTAGCTGAACTTCAAATGTAAAACTAACATAGTTCTAGGTGAGTAATATAATTTCAAGTCTAAATAAATATATCCAGACAAAATAGATTTTCTTAGTGCAGATGCTTATCTCTAGGAGTTTCTCAAATATTTTTGGAAGATGAATTTACTATTCCTCTGATTTGTCATGTAGGACTTGAGACTATCTGTTTAGAAATTATCTTTTTGTCAGATCTAAAATGGATCCTCCAATTTCTCTTTCCAGTCAGTCATACAGTGGCTTTATGAGAATAAAGAGGTCTGCATCAAAATTTTATGCTATGCAGGATGTCTTTCTGCTGAAGTCACTCCTGGTAATTCCTGAAAGTAGGAATGTACATCTAAAAATGTACATAGTAGATCTTGAGACCATAATGTTAAGTAAGTCAGATACAGAACATTAAATATTACATGGTTTCTTTTATATGAGCACCAAAATATAAAATAAATTCAAGAGTAAAATAAAGGAGATATGGCAAGAAACAGAGAGGTAGATGTTTTAGAGATGAAGAAAGTGATAAGGGGAGAGAAAAAGAGGGAAAAGGAGAGAAGAAATTAAATTATAAATGATAAAGTGTGTGTGTGTGTGTGTCTGCATGTGTAGACTTGCATGTTAACTTAAATATATACCAATAAAATAAATGTAAAGACCCCAAAACATCCACCATGCTTCCACTTAGATATAGTTTAGGTTGTGGTACTTTTCCTTGTGTCTTGTATTAGATCAGATTTTTGTCACTGTCACCAATATCTGAGAAAAACAGTTTAGGGGAGGAAATGCATATTTTGGCTGCAGGTTTGAGAGGTTTCAGTCCATGGTCCACTGGTTCTGCTGCTGTGGTCGAGTGAGGCTGAACATCCCAGAGGAAGGGATTGGTGGAGCAAAGCTGCTCATCTCACAGCAGCTGAAAAGCAAAGAATGAGGGCAGAGCCAGAGAGAGAGGAAGTTCCCGTGCTGTCACCCACTTCCGCCACCCAGGTCCCAGCTCCTGTGAGCTGGATCAGAGGCTCACCGTGCTGAGGGTGGTGCTCTCAGGACCAGACACGCTCAAGACCTCACCTCTACAGAGGGTGCACCGGAGAGTAAGCCCTCCATACGGGAATTTGATACTTCTTACTTAAGCCTTAACACACTGTCTTTACCAAATTTCTGTTTTTCTAAGAACTTTAGTGCACTCTTCTTTTCTTGTTGCTACTCAGGTAAGCCTCTTAGTTTTCTGTTTTACAATAACTTTACCTGAAAGCGATGCCTTCGGCTTTCTGACTGTTGTGTACTTGCTTGTGGCTCCTGGTTTCAGAAGTGTGTCATGATGGCGATGGTTGCAGGCATTAGCAGATGGCAAGGAAAACCCCCAGCGTTCACTGTGACGTTTCCGTTAAATCTGACTACCTGATCAAGTTTTTATTACTATCCCAATGTATAGGAACTTCTGTGAGAACATCTTTTCTCACTGAACTTGATGAACACATCAAAAGAGTATTTTCTTATTCATCCCTATGCTCACAGTATTAGGACTGAGTCTGAACAAAATGAACATGTAGATATTTATGGGACTTACAAGTACCTTAATTTTTCAGAATTCAATAAAAATAACTGGAGGATAATAATGTCCAATAGAAAATTATGAATATCTTTTCATAATTTCAAGGAGCTTCATCTTTCTAGAAACTGCTTCATTTAAGTTAATCAATATCTTGAATACTTTTGTGATTTTATGTGAGAAGCAGGAAAGGGAGACGATTTAAAATGATAACCTAGTTGTTATTAAACAGGGGAAACCGAATTCCTGTCTAACTTGTTGGTTCATGTGTGAATTCCTTCTTTTTCAATTTGTATGTTTTCTAGTAAATATACAAATAAATAAATTCAAAACATAATAAGTAACTGGGTACTTAGTACCTGGCCACAAAGACACAAAAATAGGTAAAACTTATAATGATTATGTTGGAATCCTGCCTTAATATTTTAAACACTAAGTTAATACTGCATAATCTCCTCATTAATACTGTCCACACTACAATCTTCATATATTCTTTTTTTTTTTTGAGACAGGGTTTCGCTTTGTAGTTCAGGCTGGCCCTGAGCTCACTATGTAGCCCAGGCAAGCCTCAAACTCAGCAATCCTCCTGCCTCTGCCTCCCGAGTGCTGGGATTACAGGCATGAGCCACCACTCCCAGCACTATGGTATGTGATACTGATTGCTGCTGGGCGTGAGTCACCATGCCCAGCGTTGTATGTGGTTACTGGAGATCGAACTCAGGACCTTGCACTAGTGAGGCAGGCACCAGAACCACTGAGCTAAATCTCGGCCCCCTTCATATATTCTTATTTGAAATAATGTTTTATATCTTAATGTTACTCATGTATTTAATAACAAAATGGATATAAGAGGGGACTAGACAGTGAGAAAAAGATTTTCTTAAAGAATAATTAAAATATATCAAATAATTTGCAAAACCAATATGGTAGAAGTCATATTTATTGAAAAAAATTAATACATTTGCTATAAAATTTGTAACAGGAATATTTGCTGAATGTTTATTTTGATGCAGAAACCTGAATGTTACATACCAAGTACAAGACAGGAGCACTAATTTTCCTTATTTACATCTCATGAAAATTGTTATGCAGTCCATGTTAAAAGAACTTATGATGGAGACTTGTTCCATTAGAAAAATAATATTCTTGATAAAGCATTCTCAAGGAGTCCAATCATAGTTTCTGCCTCTTCAAAAAGGCCAAAGTCCCTGGAACAGCATATAACTTAATTTATAAAATACAATAACTGTTCATACACATATTCAAGTTTTCTTTTGGTATTATTCCTCACTGTAAAATTACTTTTGTTGTGTTTTTAACTTAAACAGAAAGACTTGTCAGGAAAATGTCACTTAATGATTTCAGCTATACATTACATACACAACTCTGTAACCTAGCAACCACCATCGCTACACCATCATTAACTTTAAATATTTCACTTGGTGAGCTATTCGCAAATGTAGCCTATTTTAAGGTTTTTGCCATCATTATGACTGTGGAATCACTGTTTGGTTTTCATAGGAAACAGGTCTGTCACAGTATGAAGCTTTGTTTAGTTTAAGGAACTGGTACACAATTACATGTCCACTCACAAGAGAACACCACGATGTAACTGAAGTCAGACTTGGATGGCTCTGCACAGGTCCTGCACTGGACAGTCCAGCCCTCCTCTCATGCTGCACAGCCCTCGCCGGGTCCAGACTGCTTCAATTCCAGAAGTTTCCTGCTCTTCGCAGTTAGGTAGTTTTAATTCCTTCAAAGGCACACAACTTCCATCTCTTTTCCAGCGTTGCTCCCACACCCGTGAACTCTTGCTTGAACATTCGCGGCAGCCTCATCAGGAGCATTTCAATCTCGTTGGCAGATATCTGTGAGAAAGGAGAAGTCACTTGTGGGAAAGGAGCTCATCTGAAAGCAGGATTGGGTAGGAGGACTGCTTTCGCAGGACGGCAAGTAGCATTTAGTTTAGTGTCCTTATGCGAGTGTGTGTAAAGGGCTGAATGTGATGGAGCTGGGTGCTGAGCATGAGACGGATGGACAAAGGCCCCGGGTTTGCTCTTGAGGAAGTGGCTCTTATCTAGGCAGAGCCAGGCCCACACAGGCCTCTGACACAGAGGCTCAGAGTGAGTCTCAGAGCCAGGACCTGCAGCCTCCTCTGTGAAGGCAGAAATATTCTCTAACTCGTCAGAGGACAGAGGCCATTTGGGTAGATTTCTTCAAACATCTTTTCTCTTTTTTTAATTTCACAGAAACCAGAGATAGTGAAGGTTTAGGAAAGAAGACAAAATCCCACACCCGAAGTGATAAAAATCTTGGCATCTAGTTGTTAAAAAATCCAGGTAAATTTTTAGTGAAATATTTTTCTCAGAAATTGTTAGGGGAATTTTTTTTCTTTTTGAGACAGGGTCTCGCTTTGTAGTTCAGGCTGGCCCTGAGCACATTGTATAGTGCAGGCAAGCCTTGAACTCAGCAATCCTCCTGCCTCTGCCTCCCGAGTGCTGGGATTATAGGCTTGAGCCACCAAGCCTGGCTTTAGGGGAATTTTTATACCAATAATTTATTTTAAGTGAAGAATAGATAGTTCTCAACCAACTCTCTGTCCTAATATAGCCATGCTGTCATTTTTCTGTTTCATCTTAATCCTTTGTGTGTCTGGAGAGCTCCTGTAGCAAAGTGTCTAATTTGGGGTCTGATAATCCACTTGAATTGTGTTCAGCTATTGTTTTAAGCTAAATGGCCCTTACAAAGATATTGGTTTCTTTAAGCCTAAACAGATGGTAAGTACGGTGTGAAAACTATTGGCTTAGCAGATTTAGGCACGTGGAAACACATGCTCAATGAATCAGAACTTGCATATTTTTTTTCATGATATGAGTTCTGAGTTTATAGTTTCCATTTACCAAGGTTAAGACCCATGAAAAAGAGAAGCCAAATAGATCAGAAACCTAAATCAACTGTGTTTAATATTGCCATGGAAAACATTACAAGTTTATTCCATATTCTTAGGTCTTAGTATAAAACTTCAGTTAGAGAATGCTAGAAGACTAACTGAATCCCAAAACTTCTGATGGAACTACTGTGAGATCTGACTACATTTTTCCACAAAGCCAGGGTAGAAAGTATAATAGTCCCAAGTCTCCCACAACAGCTATTAAACACATCACGGAAAGGTACCGAGAGTCTGTCTCCAAAGTGCTCCTTTCCAAAGGACCCTGCAGAGCGTCCTTACCTGCCTCCCTCCCCTTCCCACCGTTCCTGCGGGCCCTGAGGGCAAACACTGAGACCCTGCTCCACTTTAGCTGAGAGTGAGAAACTGCGGGGGCTCAAGGACTCCTCAAAGGCAGAGCTTGGGAGAGAGACTGGGCAAGGGTTGGCCCTGTGCATTTGACTGTCTGAAGCCTCCCAGGTCCTAAAATGGCCCGAGCAGAGTGAGGATTCTCAGATGAAAAGCACCTGCAGTCCTTTTAGAAGAGTAGCCTCTCCCGATTCTCTGGAGACGCTGGACTAGCCATCTGGGATGCAGCCCAGATAATCTGTTTTTAACAACCATCATACCTAATCACAGAGATTTAAACAGGTCTACATTTTACTGTAGCCCAGGCCTCAAGCTGTGCCACCTAAGACAGATCGCTTGGTATTTGTAGTGCTCAGTTTCTTCACATGTGTAACGGATATGATATTTCTTTCACTGTAATTGTGCGAATTTTTAGATTGATACATAAAAACAAGGATTGTACATATAAATGGAAACATGCTTAGATATGTGTATACTTTTTTTTTTTGAGACAGGGTCTTGCTTTGTAGTTCAGGCTGGCCCTGAGCTCACTATGTAGCCTTGAACTCAGAGCAAACTTCCTGCCTCTGCCTCCTGCGTGCTGGAATTACAGGTGTGAGCCACCATGCCCAGCACTGAGCTTTGTGGTACGTGGTACTGATTGCTGGTGGGCATGAGTCACCATGTCCAGTATTGTATGTGGTTGCTGGGGCTTGAACCAGGGTCCCTGCACCTGCTAGATGGGCGCTGGAACCACTGGGCTAAATCTCTGGCCTTAGATATATGTATACTTTTATAATGTTTACATCAGGTTAAGTACATCTATCTACTAATCTCTTTCTGCTAAAAAACTAAATTCTTCTAGCTTTTTTTAAAAATAGGTGGTTTCTATAAGCTTAATGAAGTCAAGTCCTCCTCTGCAGGAAGGCACAGGGCTTCAACAGTGGGCAGCAGTCTTGGTGCCACCCCTGGGATGAGCCCTCTCCCCCCGACAAGAAGGGGTCACCATAAGGCAGACAGAATGAGTGGGGCCACAGGAAGCATAAGGAACAGGAAAGCAGCCTTGGGCTGCTCTCAGATGGGAGAGAAATGGCTGCCTTCTTGTGGGTAAAATAAGTATCTGAAGACAGGGTCTATGCAGAAGGCAGTAGAGTCAGGCCAGGCAAGCCCATCTGGCCGTCCTGCGGCTGGTTACAAGAGGTCTAACAATTCACGGTCATGGAAAAAGCTCTCCTACCTAGACGCCTCTGAAAATACATCCTTTGACTCTTTACTCCCAGCAGTTAGGGAATAGCTAAGAAGTGGAACGCTTGGCATGGGTTAGCCCGGGGAGCAAGCATGGGGAGGCCCGGGCCCGGGCAGCGCAGCGGTGGTGATCTTGCTCTTCATGTGGGCGCTAACTAACTTCTCCAAGTACCACTGACTAGGCGTGAGGACCAGAAAGTCCTGGTCACATTCTGTGTGTGGATAGATGCCACGGAGAGGGGACTATGACAGGAGGGCACAGGCCTTGGGTGGTGAACACTATTAGAATGATGTGCACACTAACAGCAAAACTCTGGACATTCCCGTTCAGCTGGTTGGTGTACCTACGGGATGACGTTTGGGCGCCCGACATGAGCCGTTCAGGGGAATGACAGTCAAGTGATGGAGAGTCTCTGCCGACAGGTACTGACACGTAAGACCACCTTGTTTTTCACGTCTTTTACCAGAGCCCAGACTCCAGCAAAAGGAAGCGGAAGGTGCTTGCAGCAGGGATGGTCACCACCCTCCACGGCTCACTGAAGGACAGACCTGGGGCCAGTGCGTTTCTTTTCATCAGAAAGCTCACAAAACAAGCAAACATACCCCTCACTTGAGGAAGAAAGGTGCATGTAAGAGATTTAAATTCTAGTTCTGGAGTGGCCATTGCTAGTTATCTTCTAGTCAAGTAACCAGTGGCTTAACCTTTTTTAAAAAAAATTGAATTCTTTATTGGTACATTTTATATCATCACTGGCTTAACCTTTTAAAAGGGAACTGTTTTCTCTTTTGCAAAACCAAGGAGGCCATGGGGCTTACAGGGAAAATCAAGGGCTTCCCTGAGGCCGTGGTGTGTGTGTGGGCCCCTCGGGTGCTAGCTCATCTGAGGACAAGCTTGGCCGCGGGCTGTGCGGAAGCTCTCGAGAGGAGAGGCTGCCAGAGGTCTTCTGGGCACTGCTGAACATGGAACAGATGCCACCAGCGCTGCCCTGCTTACCTGTGCCACGCGCGGCTCTGTCTCACATATCGAATTATTCAATACACATCACATCCGAACCAATTTTAAAGATGGCAAAATTCAGACAGAGAGATGTTTACTTATTTAAATAAGTTGCCCAAAGTCAAAACAGCTAGGAGGGGAAACGAACTTGAAATTTTCACCATTCCTTCATTCAGAGAGCAATTAGTTCAAAAACCTCAGGTTTTGCCAAAGCCAAAAATGAGCACGATGGAAACGAAACTGCAAATGCAGTTATAATTCATTTCTGTTGGGGTGAGGATGACATCAAGATGCCACGAAGGTCTAAGTGTTGTGGACAGAGATGCACCGTGATGATGGAAGAGGCCGCTGCAAATAAGACCCTGTCCCGTTCAACCTCTCAGCTAAGTCCAACAAAGTGTCCTTAAATATATTTTCACTGCATGTCAGGGGAAGGATGGAGGAGAAGCTGCTCTCAGCTTAGTGTGATGAGTCGTGGACCCTTCCCCTCCCCTGACAAAATGACCTTATCCCATTTAACATTTTTGGATTTTCAAGGAAAATCCAACTTGTCCTTCATTTTTATTCTGTGGCGAAAGAAGTTTTACCTCACAGATAATTCCATTTATCTTGTCTGCTTCTTTCTCTTATGATTTTCTATGCCTGCTCTTGTCATCTGCTTTCACAGTGTCCCTTCCATTCCTTCTAGTATGTTTGTAGTCTTGAAAAATGAAAAAACTGAGGGACCATCACATAAAACAACCCAAATGCTGTTAACTGAGCGGGAATTCCTGTCTGAGTCACTTCCAGGATCAAGGATTTTCCCTGTGTTACACCTGGGGCCCCTGGGGGCCGGGGAAAGGCTGCTGCACGTCCACCTCTGAGCAGGGTGCAAGCACTCAGAGCGGGGCACCTGGGGCTGAACAACACGTCCCCTCTCCAGGCCTTGGGAGAGTGTTGGGTGAAGGAGGAGCCTGCATGGGAGGCTTTACACATGGTCTGCACGAGTCTGTACAGCATCAGGGTGTAGGTTAAAGATGGATGCAATGACCCTGCCACCACGTCCATTTCCCGCAAACCGTCTACTTGGTGCTCCACAGAGTGGCAAAGGCTGCCATAGGCCTGATGCCCCCTTTTACCTCGCTGTCCTCTGGTCCCCAAAATTGGTGGCCTGTATATATTTCCAACCTTTGATGTTGTCCTTGGATTCTCCCACTTCTTTGTTGTTTAAAAATTTCTAAATCTATCATTTATCGTTTCAGGAGGGACTCATTTGCTGTAATTTATTTTGTTACAGTGCTGGGGATCTGCCCTAGGCCTCACACGGTAAGCAAGTGCTCTCCCACTGAGCTACAGTCCAAGCTTGACTCTATAATGTAAAGAAAAGATGGTCCACACATAACTAGGAAGCTTGTGAGGCATTAGTACTGCAGAGTAAGTTACAAGATCTTTATGACTTATTCTCTGATCTGCTAATTCTAGCCTAACACTACTGCTTCCTTTCCAAGCCTGCAAGCACATGTACAAGCTGACAGAAGCACACAAGCCAGTGTTAGGATCATGGTGGTTGGCTGAATATATACCATAATGTTGGAAAAGGGAAGCCGAGTGAAGAGGAAACTTTGTTTAGGAATTTTTTTTTTTTTTAAGACAGGGTCTTGCTTTGTAGTTCAGGCTGGTCCTGAGCTCATTATGTAGCTCAGGCAAGCCTCAAACTTACAGCAATCCTCCTGCCTCTGCCTCCCAAGTGCTGGGATTATAGACATGAGTCACCACACCTAGCACTATGGTATGTGGTTACTGGGGATCAAACTCAGGGCTGTGAGCTTGCCAGCAGATGCCATAACCACTGAGCTAAATCTTCAGCCCTGTTTAGGAATTTTTTTTTTTTTTGAGACAGGTCTCGCTTTGTAGTTCAGACTGGCCCTGACTTCACTATGTAGCCCAGGCAAGCCTTGAACTCAGCAATCCTCCTGCCTCTGCCTCCTGAGTGCTGGGATTACAGGCATAATTCACCTCCCCCAGCACTGTGGTATGTGGTACTGATGCTGGTGGGTGTGAGCCACCATGGCTGGTATTGCTGTTTATGGTTACCAGGGATCCAATTCAAGACCTTGTGCTTGCTAGGTAGGCACCAGAACCACTGAGCTAAATCTCCAGGCCTGTGTAGGAAATTTCTGCCAAACGTTTTAGTTCAAGGGAACTGAAAAGATCCCTGGAGAGTTGGGTCAAGGTTGGGCAGCCTAGGAGTCTGAATGCAATGGCTGATTTCCTTCCACAGGAGAAATTCAGTTAACCTTTAGGGCACATTTACATTTTGCCTATTCTCCCCATCTGGGCAGAGCATAGGGTCAGCCTATACAGAGGCCTCACTGTGAATAGTTATAGAAAGAGAGTGAGAGTGTAGCTGGGGAAGAGGGAAGCAAGCAAGCAAGCAAGCAAGCATGGAAGGGAAGAGGGAGCGGAGAAGGAGGTAAATAGGAGAAAGAAATTAGGAATAAGGGGAAAAGCTATAATGGGAAGGGAAGAGAAGGAAGAAGAGAGAAGAAAGAAAAGGTTGATGGAGGAAGATGAAGGGGAAGAAATGTGGCAGTGTTAGCTAAAGCGAAGCCAACTAGACTGACTTTAGAGGCGAGAATATCTTTGTGTTTATCATCTCTTTTCCCATCCTAACACCTATATCACTAAATATCTCCCTTCCCCAACTTAGGACTTTATTAGTTCATGTCTGATTTTCAAGTTATTTATTGTTTTATACCATTTTAAAAAACTAGACTGCAAGCGCATTAAGAGCCACATCTTAAGAGTTATTTTTCCTGTGGCCTGGCTAAGCTTTGTTTCTCTTTGGTCCCAAGAAAGAATTGGACATAAAAAGCAGTGAATTATCCCAGCATTCACTGAGTCCCTTATAATCTTGTCAACCTCTCTCACTGTGGGTAAGTAAATTCCTTCTTGTTTTATGTAGTCAGGTAGAGGGTATTGTTATTTCAATTGTGATAGCTTTTTGGAAGTTGTTATATCTAACAAAGTCATTATAATATGCCTAAGTACTCATTAACATACTGTGCTATGAAGGAGACGACAAGAATATCCATCATACTGAAGATTATTTGGGCGGGCAATTTTACAAACACTGAGAACGTTTCACCCACTAGTATCACTGAGTGATAGTCTGGTAAAGAACACTATATAATTAAGGCAGGATTTGAGATGCCTGGAAACTGGCAAGATGTTTAAATTATGTTTCTAGAGGTATACTTTTGATGGAGAAATACAAATACTGCCCCTGGTGGGGAGGACCCTCATGTGCATGAGGACATGGTAACTAATTCCCAGATAATGGTGTCATGTCAAAGTGTCAGGTCTTCCTACATCCTCTAGCATTTGTGAGCATGTTATGCTGTGTCTGATTTTCAAAGCACAACCTTCCACTTTATAGGTTCAAGAAAATGTTGCAGGTATGTAGTAAGAGCAGGCAGACACATGTGGAGAACTGAGTCGCAACATCTAAAATCTGTAAGCTGGGCAAGAGAATGCTTCCTGACTGTAAGACAATAAGTGTGACCAGTGATACTCCATTCTGCTGTGTCTTCTGTGCCGCCAAGGTTCAGCAGAGGCTGGGCCCTGGGGCCAACATGACGATTATAATTAGTGTTTGGAAAATTGGATCAAAATGGTGTTAATCAGTTCTGAAGACCTATCTGCCAATAGCCAGGCAGAAGCATAGACTCAGCACACCTTGTGGAAGCCACTGAACTCAGCCCTTGTCCTGTCCCATGAGTGAATGTTTTTGATTTAGTTATACATTTCTGAAATAAGAGAGTTGGGTGAATGAGAGTACACAGGTTAAAATGGGCTATGAAAAGAAAAGTATGTAAATATCATTAGCAGAAGCAGGAATAATATGTAAGTGGAAAGTGGCATGTTATTGGGCTGGATTGTTTTAGGGAGCCATGTGCAATTTACATGCCCAGCATAATTTAAATTAATTTTGGTCTCCCTTCTGAATCATTTGCATAGCAATATGTGGCCTTGGGGAGACTGTAATAAAAACTGTAACACTTCTGGGTTGGCTTTCCTTGTTCTCCTTAGAATCAAGGTGAGCAGAATCTGAATGTTACTTTATAGAAGTTGCAGAAACCATGTTGCCCTAAGCAGAATTTTTACAAGGCTACTTTATTAGAATCAGCAACTCTCTGTGTTGTGGTGGAATAGAACTCACTGCCTTAATGCAACATTCACCAAGTCCAGGGCGGGGGATCCTGGCTATGCTTCATCCTAGCCAGAAGCAGGTGGCTGGGCTGTCCACAGCGTAAGGATCACAAGCCCTTCGGCAGCTTGTGTGTGGACACGGCCCTGGTGGGTACTTAGAGGGCAAACTCTCATTATTTTGCTTTCGGCTTAAAGCTCTGAGGATCTGGAACTCCAGTCTACAGTAATAATTTGCTGTCTGGATTAAAATGTCTAAATACCTTCTCAGCCTCGCTGCAACAGAAGGAATATACTCTGCAGTTTTAGTCAGAGCTCTTTTAATATAATTTTTCCCCTAGGCTTGAGGAAAAAACTTGACAACATTTACTAGCTACTTCATTCAGGAGTCAAAGAGCTACCTGGACAAAAGGACAGGGTCTGGGATGGAGACAATCGTGTATTTCCTTTATCATCATCTAGCATAAATATGTTGGTTTGCTATGACATAGCCATAGGACTCCCCTTGAATGAGTTCCTTCCAGAAAGGCCCATCTTCTACTAGCCAGGCCTATGAGAGACAGGACATGAATCTCATCTGAGCTCTGCACAGGAGTAAAAATAGAAGAGGCACTTACACTCCACCAAAGTGAACAGATTTGTTGTTTATTGGTCTTTCCCCTGACCTCAGGTCATTCCACGAATACTTTATGAAGGCACTGATCTTAGGTAAGTGACTAGTGGATTCTGTTGTGATCTCAGTTCATACTAGAACAACTGCCTAACAAAGCTTCCCACTTGGAATTTCAGGAGAGGGAGAAAAGACCTGTCAACAAGCAGCCATAGAAATCATTTCTTGGGGGCTTATTCTACACTAAAACACTGATGCAGGGGTGTTCTGTTTCATCTTCCAGGAAAAGACAGCAGACAGCAGTGGTAATGAGGAAGAATGATATTGGTAAAAGAAGGAAACACCAAAGGAAACTTCTTTTTTTTTTTTTTTTTTTTTTTTTTTTTTGCAGTCCCAGGGATTAGACTCCAGCCCATGTGCTTCCAAGGTAGGCACAGTACCACTTGAGCTAAATCTCTGGCTCAGGAACCTTCTGATCTTTAATATGATAAAGTAGGATCATGCAGCACATCCTTTTCATCTCACCTGAGTTTAATATGAACATTTTTTATAATGTCATCCATTCAAGATGAGGTAACAGGGACAACAGTAACTATAACTGTGAATTTCAAGAATTTTGTAACATTTCCCAGTGAACACCAGGCTATGGTCATGAGAAGTGCACTACCCCCTGAATTTGGGCTGCTCTGTGGGTGAGAAGCCCTTGCATGTTCCAGCCTTGGAACTGTGCAGGAATTCTACTTACTGGCTCAGCAGATGCCTGCCGTGGAACCCAATTTGCTGCAGCGGAGTGACTCAGACTCCAACCTGCGGGATAAACTGCGCTGCAGGGGGAGAGTGCTGCCCCTGGGAGTAGATGGGAGATGTGGAAGCGGGCGATGGTTGCGGCTAGCCAAGTGCAGATTTCTCCTGGTTCCAGGGCTGAAGGCAGGTGCCCACGCCTTTGGACACCCGTTACTAATGGGGTACGGAGGGAGCCCTGTGTTTCTGCTCTTACCCACCAGCACAGGTGCACTGAGGACTTGAATATTTCCCTGGCTCCAGCCACTGTCACAGTCTCAGCCACAATGTTCCCTGAGAGGAACTTTGGTTGTGTCCTGTCTTGCATGACAGCTGAAGGGGTCCAGGAGAAAGAGCTTGTCTACTGCCCCCCCAGGTGTACTCAGCTAGTGGGCACTCCAACAGAATCCCAGAGAGGAACGCTACGGTTCCTACTTCTGGCTGCCCCTAAGCTTGTCCACCGTGCACTGGTGCCGAGGCTGGATGCAAGCCAAACAGAATGCTGCCGTGGATCCTGCCATCGCCTGTCCCCATGAAACACTGTGGGGGAGAGAAAGGGCCGTCAGCTCCTCAGCACCTGGGCTTCTAGCTCCAGAGGCCCATACTAACAACAGAGCTGGTGTCCACAGTGCCTGAAGAAACACTCACCACCTGGTGAGGGGCACTGCTCCCGCACAGTGAGCACCCCACGTCCACTGCTGCTTACATCACAGCTGCCTGACCTGCCAGCATCCCCGTGCTCACATGCCCTAGACATGGTGAGTCCCCTTAACTGACCAGTGTCTACTGTGCCCAAAGCCACAGGGACGCTACATGACACTGCTCGTAGAATCAAAGCGATACTGAGTAATGGGCTCCCATCCCAAGACACATTTCAGGAGAAAGCTGCTAAGGAGGCCATGCCACAGAAGTGATAGTGATATGTATTAGATGCACAAATCTCAATGTAGGAACACAAGAAATAGGAAAAAAAAATAAAGTAATATGACACCTCCAAAAGACCCTAGCTATACGAACAGTTTCTAAAATCAAAATGACTAAATGTCTAATAAGGAATTCAAAAGAATTACAAAAAGTTCAATAAAATCCATGAAAATACAGACTAACATTTAAATGAGAATTAGACAATGGACACATCTAACCTATCAGCACTGGAATCAGCATTAGAGGTGAATCCTGATTAGACCAATAATGAGTAATAAGATTAAATCAGTAATAAAGTATCATAATTTAAAAGCTCAGGACTCAACGACTTCAATACTAAATTTTACCAAACCTCATAAAGAATGCCAAGTTTTCTCAGACTGTGTCTTAGAGGTGAAGAGGATGCTTCCAAACTACGAGGCCAGCATCACTGTTACAAAACCTGACAAGGACACAACAATGGATGGACATAGATGCAAAACTCACCAAGATACAGTACCAGTAAATTGAATTCACATGTCAAAAATAGTATACAAAATATCAAATATATCAAAATATCAAACATATTGCTGGGTGTGGTGGTCCACGCCTATAATCCCAGCACTCAGAAGGCAGAGACAGGAGGATTGCTGTGAGTTTGAGGCTTGTCTAGCTAAGGGCCAGCCTGAACTACAAAGCGAGACCCTGTCTCAAAAAATATTATATATTATGAGTCAATTGGTCTCATTTCTGGGATGCAATGATGGGTCAACATATGAAAATCAGCAATGTGCCATCAAACTTAATTCATTCACAATTCTGGGAAAGATGGGTTCATCACCTGATGCAGAGTTTGCACACAAAAATAAAACTCTACTAACACTTCTGTTTTGTTCTATGAACCAAACTGTTCAACGTAAGTGTTCATGAGCCAAGGAACCACTGTAATAATCATGTTACCAGAATAAAAAATCTATGCTTATTTCAAATAGTTGCAGAAACATCATTTAATAAAAAGCCCTAAACAAATTACAGAAGGATTATGTCTCAACACAAGAAAGATTATATGTGACAAACCAACAGCTAACATAGTCAGCCTTTCATTGCTGTGACAAAAGAGCTGAGAAAATCAACTGCAAGAGGACAGATTTATTTTGGCTCAAGGTTCTAGTCTGTGATTACTAGCCCGATGACTTTTGACGTTTGGGAAAGCAGAACCTCATGGCAGGAGATTCATGATAAAGCAAAGCTGCCTATCTCACAGGAGTGAGGAAACAAAAAGGAGACAGTACTTCCTTCAAAGCCACACTCAAGAACTTCTCTAAAATAAGACCCCTCTGTTAATGGCTGCACTGTCTCCCAGCAGTGCCACAGCTGGGGATAAAGTCTTTCACACATGGGCTTTGGGAAACATTTTATTCCCTGTGTGTAGCAATCATATCATATTGGGATAAGCTAACAGCATTTCTACTAAGATCAGGAATAAGAGAAGGGTATCAATTCACTGTTGTTACTCAATATAATGCTAGAAGGTTTAGCTGAAGCAATTAAACTAAATAAACACACGAATAGAGAGGAAGCCAAATTAGCCCTCTTTGCAGATATGATTCTGTACATACAAAAATACATAATTCTGGGCCGGGGATTTAGCTCTGGCACCTGTAGTGCAAGGTCCCTGGTTTGATCCCTGGATAGCCACATACAGCAATACCAGGTGTGGTGACTCATGCCCACCTCCAGTCAGTACCACATACCATAGTGTTGGGCATGGTGGCTCATGCCTGTAATCCCAGCTTTTGGGAGGCAGAGGCAGGAGGATTGCTGAGTTCGAGGCTTCCCTCGGCTCCATAGTGAGCTCAGGGCCAGCCTGAACTACAAAGTGAGACCCTGTCTCAAAATACAAAACAAAACCCCCACAATTCTACAAAAGACTAATGAATTGAGTAAAAGAGGACATAAAAATCTTACCAACAGTAGTAGCTTTTCTATACAGCAATAATAAATTTTCTGAGAAAACAAATTCATTCACAATAGCTATAAAAATCCTACAAAAAACCAAATAAGATAAAAATCTCTACTGTGAAAATTACAAATCAGTGATGAAACAGATGAAGACACAAAAACAACCCCCCAAATTCATGGATTTGAAGAATTAATCTTGTTAACACATTCATACTACTGAAGTAATCTATAGATTCAATGCAATCTCCATCAAAATACCTATGACGTAGTATAGAGAACTAGAAATAAATGCTAAAATTCATAGGAACCACAAAAGATCCTAGAAAATAAAGTTTGAGGAACAGGAACAAAACTAGAGGCATTGTAATACCTGATTTTAATACTAAATCCCACTAATATCTACAATTGATGTGTGTTAATGAAAAATTTTAAAAATCTTAGAATCTAACTCCTTTCACATCCTATTTTAGCCTATTACAGAAAGAGTCTGACTCAAAAATAAATCATCTTGAATTAGAAGTATCTCAAAGGGGAATAAGTATCAAGCCAAGCGTTCTGGGAAAGTTAGTTAATAAACATACAAGGCCCTAATGCAGTCCACGCTAAAAGCTAGGAAGATGTCTGTGTGTCTGTCCAGGGTTATACAGCTACCGCTCAGGCGCTGGTGATGTGCATCCCAGGCACCTGTGTACTCCCTTCCGCAGACAGTCCCCAGGCCTCTCTGGGGCCCCTCTGGGCAGTTTCTGCACTCACCCCTTCCCTGGGCTGCATGGCCGGGCCTTTAACTCAGCAGGGGCGCGCTCCCTGCGTGTTCAGGTTCAACACAGAGGTCGAGCCCCTTTGTTGTCCCTGCTCTCTTGGCACACAAATCCCGCAGCGGCCCAGGGACCTGGCTACGCTACAGATGAGAAAAGCTGCACTTCAGGGAGGTGAGGTGATGTCTAATTCTGGGTGTGACCCTTTTGGGACGTGCGTGAGGGTAATTTTGCAGTCATTTTTTCCACTTTGATGATAATACAGAAAAACAGTAGCTGCTACTGTTTTCTTGACAGCCATGTCAGATGTCTGTTACTCGAATTGATCTCCCCTGTTTGTGAGGCCTCTATCATGGAACACTGTGAAAACACGGCCTGAGGGTTTTGCCTACCTAGTTATCCTCACCTGATGTCTCCTGTGGGGGATTTTCAGGCCAACCTTTAATCTTAAATATCTCATAAGCTTTTCAAAGTAATTGGGCACCTGTGGACAGTCATCATCACTTTAGATAACTCCTTGTCCTTCTACAGAGACAAGAACAAGCCAGAAGGAGACAGTTACCCCGCCAAAACCCAAGGTCCCTGTAATGGAGAAGTGCTCATAAACCTCTGCGTGCTGTTTCATCCTGACGCAAGGCATGCAGAGTCTGCCTGTAGCCAGCACACAACAGGCTACATTTCAGATATCAAAGCTGAATCAAGAAAAAGGATTTACCTTGGAGTCCAGCTGCTGCATGTAGGACCAGAGATATTCGATATTGGCTCCGAAAGGATGGACGTGAAGGAATGTGGATATGATGCCTGAATTTAAAAGACAAACATTGGGAAATAGTGAGAGGCTAGTACAAGTCTCAGTTACATTATGCCATCTAACCTCCATGGCTTTTGTGAGGCTGAGCTACGGTCTTGCCATTTCTAACAGCGGTAAACAAGCATCCAGTAGTAGCGCATTGTGCAGATGGATGGTAATGTGGTGAACCAAATATTTTGTCTCCAGGAATGACAGTAGTTAGCAAAACTAGACTCAAATAATATACAGGTGAATAAAGGTATTTCTAAACAAAGGCTCCTGGAAGCAGTTCAACTACCAATTTTATGCTTGATTTACCAATATAAAATTGTAGTTATTGAAAGTATGAAATTATCTTTTTTCTCTCTGTCAGTGGACTCTGCAGTATGAAAAGGGTTCACATGGCTGTGTCAGAAATCACACTGCCTCAAGTTCTCCTGATAATTATAGTCGCTTCTTATGAAAAGTATATAACTGATATTACCCTAACTGTGATTGGGGAGCACACATTCTTCCTGCAGCATCTGCTGTTTCCTCTGATTGTTGCTGCTGCTGAAAGGGGCCAGCACACTCCCCCCATCTGTACTGAAATTTATAAGATCATTTTAAAAGGTCCAGAAATGGGTACATTGGCTGGCGTTCGGCTTTTCCCTGGTGAGACTCAACTGCCAACACTGTACTGAGAAGTAAACAGTCGGGTGTTGGCATATGGTCTGAGGTACGGAGCATTACTTTCCTGTCTTCCCTGTTCCTTACCCAAAATCAAAATAGTGTGGAAGTCAGCTCCATAAACTCCACTGCTGTTTGTTAGGAGGCCATGCTCAGATGAGCATTTAAACAGGTTCTAAAACGTATTAAGGCTCACATTCTACTTATTGCAAACCTTGGTGCTTGGAAGCTAAAGGTCCGCGAGAAGACCCTCAGTGGCATGAGATGCAGTCGCAGCAAGGGCTGGCCCAGCACCTCATGCTCACACTCGGCCCTCTCCTCTTGTGTGGAACTTCGGATTGATCTGGGACAGGGTGTCACAACTGCTGCTTGGGATAATACAGGCAGCAGGTCAGTTTTTAAAGAAAAGTTCTCCATTTACTCTTGGTCTGAAGATAGAGAACTAAAGGGTATAGGAAAGCACTAAGACCAGTCTTTTGAAATCTGCTTTTATATGTTTATAGTAAATGAAGAAGACAGAAATAATTTCTCCATAATCCTAAAATCTCAGTTTTCAGACATTTCAGGACTTTTTTTTTTAAAGCAGGAATCAAACTTGTGACCTTGCGCTGGCAAAGCAGGCACTGAAAACACTGAGCTGAATCCCAAGCCCAGGCCTGTTCTTCTGAGACACCAAGGACTACCATTTTATTCTGATACCATTTTTTCTCCTTTTCTCTCTTTCTTCCATTTGAATTTTTCCTTTAAATAATCTTAGATGAAATTATGGTGATGATAAAAGGTAATGATGTCAGTTTTAATATCTTTAACTGGGAATTAGAGAAAATGTACTTTGTATACTTTTTTTTTTTAAATCACATTCATTTCAGGGGAGCTTCCTAACTAAACAGCTAAATTTCCTTTGTAACTCCTCTAAGGAAACTACTATGTTCCCTGAGATTAGTAAAAGGAAAACTGTAATGCAAAAGCCAATAAAAAGTGCTGCAAAATCTTAAGTCTGAATTATTTTATGACAATCTAGGTGTGAACTCAAGCTTGGCAAGAATAATTAATAGAACTAAGTGTGGAAAATGTAGCTCATATTGAATGGTGAGTCTGTAAAGAGACTTGGCTGCTGGTAGTCATTTCCACAAATAAATAGGAGACAAAACACACTTAGCTACATCCTAAGCTCTTCTCTTTTCAAGGTCCAAGATAATGGAGGTCCTGTCTGTATATCAGGACATATGATCTACTTTCATACAAGGCCACTGAATAAAGGGGGAGCAGCTCCTTGCAGCCACAGAGTATTGAGTTGAAAGAAACTAATCAATCCTCCTAATTGTACAGTATGAGAACTTAGCCAATGGCAGATGAGCAGTTTGTCCCAGGGTGCTTAGTGGGTCCAATGTCTCAGTCTATAAACACACAGGATGCCCTTCTGTGCTACCCCATGCAAGACTATTTAAAAGATCATCAGGAATTAGAGTTTCTTACAAGGCCAATCTATTTCCCTGTCAACATTTTCTCCCATGAATTCCCATTTTTAAAAGTTAGACTGATTACCTCGATCACATCACATTATCAATTTGTACTTTTGAGTTTTGTTGGTGCATTTGTTTAGTGAAATGAGAAAAAGAACTCTTGACAGAATATACTCATCTTCCTCAGGCTGCTTGGAGTTTTCATTCGAAACTCTTTGTGTCAAGTGTAAAGTCTGGATGAGTTTAGCGTTCCCTATATCCGCACTAGTTGACAGGCCCCTGGGAAACTTCAAAGGACCTTGGGCCCTGTCAGCTCTCCAGGGTGCATGGGGACCCTGAGGCCCTCAGATCTGAAGGGGGACAGCAGAGGCCTGACCACAAAGTAGCCAGAAGGAGGCCATGTGGACACTGGAGGGCAGAGAGCCTGTGAAATCTGGACCTCCCACTGGACCATGTGGGGACAGTGGGCTGCGGACAGCTGTTAAGAATGATGAGATGCTAGATGGAGAAAGGCAAGCCTGAGAATGGGTGATAGGAGGCTGGCAGACACTTGTGTGTTGGACTGTTACTACAGTGCTCTGGCATTCTAAACAGCTTCAATTTTCTAAAGATCAATGTTTTGTCTACTTGATAAGTATAAAACCTGATCGTGTATGTTGGTTAGCATTTGTTTTGTTTTTTAAAATACATGTCCATCTGCTTTAAGTTCCTCCAACTATCTTGGGTCTCTCTGAATTATTATTTGTATGTGAAATGCCCTTGGCAACTTCCTTATCTGTCCGGTGAAATCCTATTCATGTTGGAGAACTAGGGAATAATGAACAGAATTTGTATGAGGTGCCACAAATTCATTCTGTTCAATAGGTTTCCCAAGTGATTCTTTTGCACAGCAAAGGGTGATGATTCTGAGTAGCCCCTTGACAAATGCTTACTGACTTATTGATAGGGACATTTATGCCTTGGAAGCAAGATTTAGGTCAATGATTCATTCGTTATGGTCAGTAGCTTTTAGAGAGGAACAGATTACTCCAGATTACTTTACTCAGGTTCAGTCTAAATATAGCTCTAAACTCTATTCACTGAAAATACCAAAAAGTCACAGTTTAACTTTCTATAAATGTTATTTCTCCACATTCACTTTATCTACTCCCAAATGCCCAGGCACTGGGGGACACTCCAATTCTGTCACAGACTGTGTGTATATATGTGAGATGGTGACAGTAATGGAAATAGTGAAGGACCTGAAATGCAGAAGTACTTTGTGCCCACAGTGGATCTCTTGAAGCACAGAGGACTCAAGATGGTGTGTGCAAAAGTTTGCCCAATCATTAAGAATTTGAGAGGGGTATTCAGAGGACCAAGGAGGTTTTGAAGAAAAGCTAATTTGTAAATAATTCCAGTTGTTTGGAAGGTTTTGATTCTACTATGTCTGGATGGGATTTGCAATGATGACTAACACTGACAGGGTGCCAATAAGAAGTGCTGGAATTAGAAATCTATCAAATTACTATTCAAAGGCAAGAGAAGATGGAGTGATGCATAGTCAATTTGTAACATCAATATCTCCTCAGAGCCATTAGCTTCTCAATATAAATTTTAGTCTGTTCCCCTTTATAAATATTTAATGGTTTCCAGCCAAAGTTTTAGATCCAAAGGCTTGGTCTCAAATCAAAGGTACTGAGTTGTTCTATCCCAGTATTCTAAATCCAGTACATGCTACATCCAATATGTGGGCCATATGTGAAATGGACTAGGGCAGTGGTGGTGAACCTATGGCTTGTGTGCCACAGCGGGCTGGTTGTATCAATGAAATCTCTAAAAGGTTCACTACCACTGGACTAGGTGTTCTGGCAATGGGACTGGGCAGGCAGCACCAGGCTGACCTAAGATGTGGCTACTAAGGAGCAATGAAACAAAGGGCTACCCTGCAATATACCCTCTAAATCTAATCTCTTAAGGTCCAATTACATGTCAACTTACTTTCACAAGGATTACAAAATCAATAATCCTAAAATCACAATAATGAAGTACTTCTTAAGAGCCTCTTTTTAGTTGAGTCAGACATAGTACCTCAGCTCCATTAACTGTCAAGAAAAGAGTTTTGCAGAAGGATTGAACTCTCAAAAGATTCAGAATCCAGATCTGCAAAGCTCCAAATGGTGATCCTTGAAAAGAAATTAAAAAGCAAGGGAAATATGTCATGTAAAGTTCCTGGGTTTAATCGTATCTCAAAAAAATACCTCCATCAACTCTTATTAATATATGGTGTGTAAAGCATATGATTTTTAAATTTTTGAGGCAGCTGGTTAAAGATGCATGTATAAATATGTATTTATCATATACTTCTTATAGTAACTATGTAGAAGACTTTGTAAATGAAGTATGTTCTCTAAGTGAAACATAAAAAGAGAAACAATGTCTTGTGAGAGAAAACAAAAAAGAAACCTGTTCCTACTATATTTTGTTTTTTTGATTGTTTTGTTTGTTTTTTGAAGATAGGGTCTCACTTTGTAGTTCATGCAGGCCCTGAAGTCATTGTGTAGCCCAGACTAGCCTCAAATTTTCTGCAATCCTCCAGCCTCTGCCTACCAGTGCTGAGATTACAGGTGTGAGCTACCACACCCGGCTGTTCCCACCATTTTTTGACACTTAAATGGTCAAAATTATTCACACTTAAAAGAGAGAAAGTTGAGCATTAACCCTGTATCTAGCAACACTACCAAATCTGGTAATTAAGTCTAGTAGTCTTTTGGTTGAGTTTTTAGGATCCTCTAGATAGAGTATTGTATCATCAGCAAATAATGACAGTTTCACTTCTTCCCTTCCTATCTTTATTCCTTTTATATCTTTATTCTGCCTGATTGCTATGGCTAATGTTTCCAGCACTATATTGAACAAGAGTGGTGACAGTGGGCATCCTTGTCTCATTCCTGATCTTAGTGTAAAAGGTTTTAGTTTTTGCCCATTGAGTATGATGCTGGCTATTGGTTTCTCATAAATAGCTTGTATTAAATTGAGATAAAGTCCATCGATTCCGATTCTTTGTAGGGTTTTGATCATAAATGGGTGTTGGATTTTGTCAAATGCTTTTTCTGTGTCTATTGAGATAATCATATGTTTTTTGTCCTTGAGTCTGTTAATATAGTGTATTACATTGATTGATTTACGTATGTTGAACCAGCCTTGCATCCCTGGGATAAATCCGACTTGATCAGGGTGTATGATTTTCTTGATAACTCTGTATTCTGTTTGCCAGTATCTTATTGAGGATTTTTGTGTCAATGTTCATTAGAGAGATTGGCCTGTAGTTTTCTTTTTTGGCGGGGTCTTTCCCTGCCTTTGGAATCAAGGTGATGGTTGCTTCAAGGAATGGTTTGGGGAGTACTGCTTCCCTTTCGATTTCATTAAAGAGATTGAGAAGTACTGTGCAAATGAATACCTGGAGGACATGCTAAGGAGTAAAATCAATAGATCACAGATAGGCAAATACCAGATCTTCTCGTTGATATGAGCACCTGTAGATGCAAACGAGATCTAGAAAGTAAGACAGTCTTTGTAGAATGGGAAATTTCCAAAGGAAATTTGGTGTGGGGATGTAATGAGGGGAAGGAATAAATATGATTCTGAAAGAAAATAAACATGTATATAGGGGGTGGGGAGGTGTGTGTGGGTGGGGATATGGGTAAAAATGAGAATTGACTGTGTCATATATTGGTACAAATTCCCCAATGTTATGTGTGATTGTGAGATGTATATAAATTGTATCAATGAAGAATTCAATTTAAAAAAATAAAGTTTTCTGTAGATCACTATGGGCTTTGTTCATAGCCTAAAAGTATTATGAGGGAATTTACATTTTTGTCACAGTGTGTGAAGAGATAGTGTCAGAACTGGACTCATTTGCCAATAGGAGAAAAATCCAGTTACCAACTACCTGTGGATTCATTTTGAGTTCCTGGAACAGATAGCACATCAGCATGTCTTCTGAGACTTGAGCATGGCATGTTATTACAGCTGTATATCATCAGAGAAAAAAAATAATTGGTTTTCCTTGGAGTATCTCTAAGTTGATGTCATATTCAATAACCTTGTAGTTGAAAAATCTATATATGATGGATGAAGTCTGGACTATCTTTTGAATTTAATTCCTCCTGTGCCAGCTTCTGCAGGCCCTGGTGTACCTGTCATTCTGAGGTGAAAACACATGTAGTGTTTAAAAAATGCAACTGGGCGCTACTTTTGCCAGATAACAAAGTATACAAAAGCAATTTCTCATGTACAGAGTGGCCTCATTCTTCACTGTTAACTGTGCCATGGAAAACCAGTCTGAATTTGGAGCCCCAGCCCGGGGTCGGTGGCAGGGCACAACTTGGCCCAAGACTGCCTCCCCAGGCAAGTGCAGCGCCTCTTTCATCAGGGGTTGAGGGATTCAGGGACTGACCCGCTGCTGAGGCAGGCTCCTGGGCATGCTGCCAACACATCCCCAACAGGTACTCCTCCCTGAGAAAGGAAGAGCTGCTCTGGATCTCTTTATGAACCCACCTAGATGTGTTTTACAGAGTATCTGAATGTCTAGGTGTGCAGAACCTTACTTCCTCCTCCTTTCCCCTTTCTTAGTGGCTGTCTGCTTTCGTCCATCTTGGTCAAGTGCATCTACACTCGGATGAGGAAGTCTGTCCTGTTAGACTGTCCAGGATTAACCTAGCATAGTAGTCTGGATACTCCTATTTCAGCAACATTATAGCTTTGGCCTTGAGGCTGCTCTTAGGATATGACATCTGCTAAGTGGCTTTAAGGTTAATCTCTAAATTCAAAGCTGTTCAAGAACCTGGCTTGGTTTGGAACTTTTTGACTAGAACTAAACTTGTCTCCGGTCAGAAGGGCCATGTCCAATTTTAAAATTTGGATCTGTATCATGCAATTTAAAGTTTTCTTGTTTTTATGTCTGAACAGCAATTAATATAGGTAGAGAAATATACAGCAGAAAAGGAAAAAGTTGATAGTGTGCTACTAATTTGTAGTATGCATAATATAATATTGACAAAATTCATCTTACTTTCAACCAGAAGTCAAAACTGTTTAAAATGTTAACAGTTGGAGAAAAATTACCAAAATGAAAAATTAAAAAATTAAATTTTAGGGCCGGAGGGTTAGCACAGTGGTTCTGGCGCCTGCCTTGCAAGTGCAAGGTCCTGAGTTCAATCCCCGGAAACCACATATAATGTTGGGCGTGGAGACTCGCGCCCACCAACAATCAACACCGCATGCCACAATGCCGGACGTGGTGGCTCATGCCTGTAATCCCAGCACTCGGGAGGCAGAGACAAGAGGATTGCTGAGTTCGCGGCAGCTTGCCTGGGCTCCATAGTGAGCTCAGGGCCAGCCTGAACTACAAAGCGAGACCCTGTCTCAAAAAGCAAAAAAAAAAAAAAAAAAAATTAAATTTTAGATAATTACATAAGAATTATTTAAGAGAATAGATCAAGAAAATAGAATTTCCTTACCTATTAGCAGAGCTTCTTTCTCTGATTTTAAGCCTTGGCTTCTTTTCTCAATATTGTTCTCTCGGTCTTGGTTGACCAATGCAACTGTCAACATATTGATTTCCTGTAAAGTTAAGAAACAAAAGCCATATGTATGTTTATATAGATTCTATGCATTTCAATAAAAGTCATCAGATTTTTTAAAACTCTACAAAATAGGTCACTGTACTTGCTTTAGCAGCAGGTACACTAAAAGAGGTCATCGTTTCCATTATTTGACCATTACAACTGCTGAAGAAATCTCATACATAATTAATTTACCCAACAGAGGAAATAATTCTAAAACCTAGCTACTACTGCTGCTTCCAGCAAACCAAGTGACTTTGTATAAGTACCACATTGGTACAAATTATCTTACCTTCTTGTCCATGTTTTCATTAAACTCTACTCACTAAAGCTATATCTGAATGTAGTTACTTTAATGTGCTTTATTTCAAATACCAAAAATGTTCTGGGAAAGCTCATAGACAGACTGATTTATAATACTATGTGAATAATTTGACTATGTAGAGAAACAGGACCTATTGGGAAGCTGAGATAAAAATTGTTGGTAGGAATATTTAAGTTGAGTAAGTGTGGATCCTGATACACAATTGGGAAAGGTAGATAAAGCCAGAGCTAAGAAATTATTTGCTTTGGAAACTAAAAATGAATTCTGCAACAAGCCTGTAACACATGGAACACTGAAGCTGGTCTATTTTTAGTTCTCTATGGTTGTCTTAATTTAAAGACAAAGATTCAACTCTATCCCCCTGGTCTTGTTATTAAGACTTAAAATAGAGAGTGATTTGGTGGAAATGTAATACTCTACATATATGACCTGCATAGATAAGATTAGAATCATTAGGGAAGCTGAGTCTTCATTGAAGAATGACTCTTACAGGAGATCCAAGATGGCTGACAGAGGTACTCTGCATATAACTTCTACCACAGATAAGAGCCAGAGACAAAAATGGAAACTATTCTGAAGAGAGTGATGAACAAAAACTTTAGAAGTCACAAGGAAAGTGAACCTTAAAACAACACGGAGTTAGAAAGTCTGTCTAGTCTCAGAGCAACTACTTTGCTTCATAAGACAAACTAACACTGGGCTTCTACCAAACCCCAGAAAGCAAGCTGTTACAACCACAACTAGACACTTTCCTGCCTTAAAGTCTGACAGTTGGCTCTTTCAACTGACAGAAGTCTTGGGTCACAGAAGTATGTATGCATTTCACAGGGCAGAGGACAGCCCTGTCAACATCCTATAGCTTTAAGACCTTCCAGAGTCACAACCCAAAGCTCACTTGTACTTGCCACACGGGAAGTAGGAAAGGTTGTCTTTCTAGTCCATTGCTTTAGTGAGGCAGGAAATACTGTAGGAAACTTCTAGCCTTAGGCTCATAATGGAAAAGACTCCTCCTGGTGCTTAGAGACCACAGGAACATCCTGCCTTCACTATATTTCCTGTTATGAACCTAAGAATGTGATTGTACAAATATCACATTTCCTTAACATCCTGCCCTCACAACACTTTCTTGACACAAGGCTAAGGAGCATGTACTTTAATTGCTTTAGCTGAACTGAGGGTCAATGTCATTAGCATTGTGGCTTTTGACTTCCCCAGTAGGCTTTGGCAGCCATGCTGGTTCCAACCATACCTATTAAAGTTCAAAAACTCCTCTTTCCAAGATGAGGATGGAGACTCACAGGTGACTAAGAAGAAGCCAATCAGTTACCACTTTCATCATTTCTCCAATCCTAGGAGAAAGTGAGACGTCAACTCCAGAACGCATCGAAGTTTGTATGTTAGGGTACTTTCCACTTGAAATTCTCCTGTGCATACTTTAACCTCAAACTTAAAACTGGTGGACCGCTCTGAATCAAACTCTCTCTTGAGTTTTCTCATTGCCCCATTCCCAGTCTATGGGTTGTATGTTCCTTTAAAAAACCTCTGTTTTTTTTTTCTTTTTTTTACTCCTTCTTTGTATCTGCTTATTTTATTTTTTATACCAGGGATCTAATTGGGCAAGGCAGGTGGCTGTGCCACTGAGCTAAATCCCTTGCCCAATTATTTTTCAGGATACAAAGAGCCTGAATATCAGGCAAGACCGAGGCCAGCTTTCTGGTAACATCTGCAGTTTCTGTTATAAAAAAAATCTCTGCAACATCTATGCCTGTCTTAAAACTTGGGGAGGGTCCTGGCTTTCACAGCTTCAGGATTGTGGGTCCCATGGCCCCAAACCACTAGTATTATCTGTACATTCCCCATGAGAACTAGCAAATGTATCCTCTCAGCCCTCAACCATGGTGTATAGAGCCCCAACATCACAAGTACTGGTCCTGTAGTTTCTGTGGAACGTTTCTTGCATATTTTGCAGCTCTAGAAATGCAACTATTATCACCCTAAGTCTGTACCACCTGCATTGACCCTATGCAATCTATGTAAGGCCCCTACTACAGCCACCAGCTTGTGACTGCAGTCATTAGTGCAGGCAGCCTGGTATTAACCATATTTATTTCTGGGAACCAGGGGAAGTTCACATATATGTGCTATAGTTCTACAACTGAGGTTATAATTGCTGGGAGCCTGCTGCCATCAGCATTTTCCTTGTGTGATTTAGAGGTAGTCTCATCCATAACCTACAGATCCAGGATCATAAAGACCAAAGTTATAAGCCCAGGTGCCACCTGCATTTGAATTCTAAGACCTAGGGAAAGTCTCCAGGAAGATAACATGGAGTACAAATAGGGTTATTACATCACTACAAGCCCAAACATAATTTCCACATACTTGAGGGTACCTAGAAAGGATCTCCATGGTCCTGGGACCACACATGCTGGTGCTCAAATCCCCAACATCACCTTCACTTGTCCCCTAGGACCTGAAGAAGTTTCCATCTGAGTCTTATAGCTCCAGCAAAGTAGCTACCAGTGCTCCAATATATGGGTGCTAAAGCTATGCCTATTACTTCTTGGGTCCAAGGGACGATCCCCTTCATTTTGTACACCTGGAGTCCATGGATATCAGGACCAGAGACCCCAGATGTGCTCTTTTGTAAAATACAGGAAGGGTCTCAAGCCGTCCCATCTAGTACTATAGCTGCTGGTAAACAGGACCAGTCATCTCCTGCATTAATCTTGAGAGTACTGAGGAGGATATCTTTGAAATCCTGTGTTACAGCTTTCACTAACTGCTACTACCTAAGGTTACTGAGGCATTGACAGACACTGATGACAAAAAATCACATAGATGTTACATTTTTGAGCTAACCTACAAGTAAATTCCAAGAACTTACCCAGCTGAAGCCATACATCCTATCAAATTAACACATCTTTCCCTATAAAAGCTACTCCATAAAATAGGAAGAGGTGACTATTCTGGCAGATGCACATAGATAAACAGGGATGCAAGAAACACAATGATGTTCCAGAAAAGAATACTATTTGAAGATAATATATGAAATACCTTGTGACAGTTGAGCTTGACTTTTCAATGTGATTGGCACGAAAGCTGCTTATGTGTTTAGTAAAGTACACTTCTGGCTGTATCCAGGTTATGGAGGTGTGACCTTGGGTACTATATTTGGTCTTTTCCTCTCTGGAGATCTTCCCCTATGACTTGCTTTCTGACTGCTATCAAGTGATTATTCTCTGCTACACCCCTCTGCCATGATGTTTCTGACTTAGAGCCAGTGAACCATAGATTGAATCTTCTGAAAGCATGACCCAAAATAAATCTCTCCTCCTTAAAGTTGCAGGTGTAGGATAGTTTGTCCTGGCAATGGGAAAAACTCATCAGTATATGGCTAAAAGGAATTCAAAGTAACATTTCTAAGTGAGATGCAAGAAATATAGATATTAAAAATGAGAAAAATAATTCAGGATATGACTGAGAAATTCACTAAAGATACAAAAATCATAAAAAAGAACAAATCAGAATTATCAGAGCTATCATATTAATAAAGTTCAATTGGAAACTTCTATAACATTCTGGATAAAGCATAAAAATTTCTAAACTTGATGTCAAATTTTTTTAATCAACCCCACCAGACCAAAAAAAAGAAAAAAGAAAGATATAAAACTATGGAACTCCAATCAAAGAGAAAATATTCATATATTCTGAAAATTGTAAAAGGGTTAAAAAAGCAAAAGGTACTAGAAACATATTTCACAAAATGATAGCTGAAAAAATTCCTAAATCTTCAAAGAGGTATAGACATTCAGATATAGGAAGCTTAAAAGACTTCAGTTAGATTCAACCTCACCAAGGTATATTATAGTCAAAATGTCAAAAGTAGAAGATGAGAGAATTCTAAAAACAGCAAGAGAAAAGAATCACATTGCATATAAAAAGAATACCTATTACACTTACAACAGAATTCTCAGCAGAAACCTCTGGTCAGTATAACACTGGATGATATATTGAAAGTCCAAAAGAAAAGGAAAAAACACAACCCAAAACAAAGGCCCTCCCAACTAAGAATATCCAGCAAAAAATAACCTTCATAAACAAAGGAGAAATAAAGTCTTTTCCCAATAATCAGAAATCAAGGAAATTCATCACTATTAGACCACCCTTTCGAGAAATGCTTAGGAGAAATGCAAGGTGTGGTAGCTTATGTCTGTAATCCCTGCATTTGGGAGGCAGAAGCAGGAGGATTGCTGTGAATTCGAGGCTTGCTTGGGCTACACAGTGAGTTCAGGGTCAGCCTGAACTACAAAGTGAGACCCTGTCTCAAAAAAAAAAAAAAGTGAAAAAGTATTTCATTTTCATCAGGGAAATGCAAGTCAAAATTATAAATAGTTAACATCTTATCGCTTTCTTTATATGTGTGTGTTGTTGAGGATAAATCCCTGGGCCTTATACATGCTATATCCCCAGCTCCTGAAAGGTTAGTGAAGATGTAGATTAGTACAGCTATTGTAGAAAACATTATGGAGATTTCCTTCAAAAACTAAAACTAGGACTATGATATGATCTAGCAGCTCTACTCTTACATACATTTACCTCCAAAGAAAAAGATATCATTATACCAAAAAGATATTTGTATCTCTATTTTATCATGGTAATCTGCACAGCAGCAAACACATGGAATCAACCAAGATGCCCATCCAAGGATGAGTGGATAAAGAAAATACATGTGACATCCACATACATGACCACAAAGATGAATTCCTGTCATTTGCAGAAACATGGATAGAATTGTAAGTCACTATGTTCAGCAAAATAAGGCAGACACAAAAAGACAAACATAGCATGTTCTTATTTGTGGAAACTAACAGTTCAGTCTCACAGAGAATGGGATGGAATAGTGGTCACTGTGAGCGGAAAGTTGTAGAGGTTGCAACAGAAAGACAATAGGTAAGGGATACCAAAACACAAAGGAGGAATTCATTTCCATAATAATAATTACTGGCTAAAACAATCTATGATATATTTAAAAATGACTATACAAGTATGAAATTTATGACATGATTAATATTTGAAGAGACTGGAGAGCTTATTACACTGATTTGATTATTAAACATTCATATCAAATTACCATAATATGATCCATAAAGATTTACAAATATTAAATCTCAATAAAAAGATGTCTGTGAGGAGAGTTAGAACTTTGAGCAAGAGTTAAGGATAGTCTTTCCATTAAATGATGTGGAATTTGCTCAGATAAGGAAAGACAGGCAGGTAGAGCCAAATGGATAGAGGACTCAGATGGTCTCTAGGCAAAGGTTTGGCAGGTGATGCCAGAACTAAAATATTCTGACTACAGGATGTTTTGTTAGTTAATATTAACTAACAAGACTGGCAATACACAAGAATCAGTAATTGTTAGGAGTTTTCTAAGTATGATGAACACAAACACAATCTGAAAGCATTTAAATGAAAACGAAGAACAGCATGTTAATCAAAATAGACAAATGAGCTTAACTTAAAATGTAAACTATTACATGTAAATGAAGGGGAGTTCTAAGTTGCAAGACGAGAAAGCTCTATTGAGAAACTGTGGTCAGTAGTATTTGGTGAGGACTTTAGGGGCTCTTTTTAATGTCACACCTGCTTAAGATCAAGTTGTTAAGGGCAAATAAAGGCTGAAGTTGGAAAGGTAAAGAACGGAAGGAATCGCAGTGACTGGATGATAGAAAAGGGGTGAGGTCTTGGTTGCCTAAACAGTATCAACCAAGGCCTGAAAATACTGGTAGGAAGCCTCCATGAGAAAAGGAGTCAGAAAGTTGAACAATGTAGTAAGGTAAGTGTAGAGCAAACTGCCCATAAAGGTGATTACAGATGAAACAGATTCTTATACTTCAAAAATGCAAATAAGACCAGATCTTGTGAGTGAGCCCCAATAGCAACATGGTGAAGAACTTTAAACTTTAAGTTTTATGTGGATGAGATCAAAATAGTTTCTAGAGAGTTATATAATGGGAATGGAAGTTCTTTCTGAGATGAAATAACACATGGTGTTTCCTGATTAGGCTATCTCAATTAGAGCAGGGAAGAACTCTGTGTACACCTCATCGTTTTGGGCTGGTGGGGTCAAGGAGCCTGCTAAGTTTTGCTCATGGTTTACCTTAGGGATAAAGAGGGAGGTGCACTGGGCTTCCAGGTCTGGAAAGATATAATTGCTAAGAGAAATGCAGACTGAGTCTCTATAAATATTTCCCAGGAGAGGTTTAGGAAAAAAAAAAAAAGAAGAAGAAAATTAGCTAGGATGATGATTGCATCATTTAAAAAATACAAATAATGAGCTTCAGAGCTAAGTGGAAAAATATCTTCAAGAGAGAGTGATCTGTTCACAGCCTGGATGATAACTGGGGCCAAATGAAATTACTCAGAAGAGTTTAGCAGACAACAGGCCCACAGTGATTGCCAAGGCTGAGTGGTATCCTGGGGCCAGCACATAGTTGAGGGTTTAATAAGAAAAAATGTATTGTAGAGTGCAGGCAGTATCTCAGGGGTGAGCAAGGAGCAGCAAGAGCAGAAGAGTGTGGCAAGGTACCTGTCCCCATGTCCACAGCTGGAGTCACAGAGAAGGGGTGGCTTTGCACAAAGAGCAAATCCTATAACATCAAGACTATCTACAAAAAACCAGTGATGGCTGATATGGTACAGATAAAAAGTTCCCTAAAACCTTCTGGATCATGGATATGTATGATCAGAAGAGGTGGCTCGCTGGGGTGTGACCTGAAGAGCATATCTCTCTTCTTGGCTCCCCTTTCTTTCCCTGCTTCCTGGCAGCCATGACGTGAGCAGTAGTCCTCTTCCCAGGCCTTTCCACTCTGTTGTTTTTGTGTTGGAGCCAGACAGTAATAAACTCAAACCATTAAAACTGTGAACTAAAATAAAACTCTCCCCCATAAGTTTTGGATGTTGGGTATTTTTGTCTAGCAATGAACAAAGTGATTGAGACAGTGGCTTAGCAGTGACTCTTTCTTTGATTATGATTTAGGGTTAAGCAAACAAGGATAGTAAGAAAAAAAGGAAAGAAGGAAAAGAAAAGAAATGAAAAAAGAAAATGTCACACCATCTTTCTATGGAAATATATCTTATTATTAGATATGATGGTCTGTATTCTGACCACATATATTGTACTTTTTTGCATGGTCACAATAAGGAGAAGACACAGCTCACTACCAGTCCAGCAGGCCGGGGCTGAGGCTTGGCAAATGTTCCAGTTTAGAATAGGGATACTTCTCTGAGCTCTGTTAAAGGTAGAAATGAAGCTGTTTTTCTTGCTTCTCTAAGAGGAGGAAGTACACTAGAAAGTAGTACAGGACCCAATTAAGTTGATCAGGAGGGCTCCAAATGGGTGCTAATAAACTAGCCTTAAGCATCTCTAAAAGGGAAATGCTGTTTCTGTTACAGTCAAGGTATGCCCAAGCATATTAACCAGAGACTTGGGTCTGTAATATCATTTAGTGAAGCGGAACAACTTGTGACCCTCAAGGGCTATTACCACCTAAGGCTCTGGTACCTATGCAGGCCACGGACACGACGCGAGCTTAGAGTCTGGCTGACAAAGTCACAGAGTTAACTAGAGGAGTAAATGTTTATGTCATATATTTTACAAACATAACCATTAAATGTGAGGTACTTTCAGGCACAGTGGTTTTAGATAGCTATTTTCTGTGCTGTGCTTTTATTTGTTCATGTATTAAAAAGGATTTTGTTTTAATGACTCATGAATCATTAGTTCCTTTGAAAAAGACTAAGCTGATTTTTCTGTGTTTGTAACAGTGTTTGTTTGAACAAAATTATAATTGTTAGTTGTCTGACACCTTAGGGTAGTCTCCAAAGTAAAAAGTAGATAAGCAACATCTTTCACACTCTTGCTTTTTTGCTCTCTTCAGGTCTAAAAGTCTAAATTATTTTCCAACTTTTGTCAAGAGAGCTCCATCATGACTGGCTGACATGAATTAAACACAAAGTGAGGATGTGGAACTAAGTTATTCCCCAAACCAAACCCTTGTTTAGGACATTGATTTTGAGACAGATGAAGGTGGAGTCAGGGACATAGGTCAGAGTCCACTGTAACAGTTTAGTCATTTTTACCTTGGATAATCAGGGTCAAAACCAAGTCAGTGATACACAAAGTGTAAACAGAAGAAATGTTTAAGAAGCATATGTATGTGTGTGTGTGTATACATATACCCTTTTCTTCAGAACTTTGCTATTCTTATTACTATCTCGAATCTCCAGAAATAGAAAGGACCTTAGTAGAAGAAACTTCTACATTATTGGAAACACAAGATTATGAAGACAGACAGACAGACAGATAGTTCACAATGAACTCAAACCGTGTGTGTGTGTGTGGTATTGGGGGTTGAACTTGGGCTCTTGTACTTCCAAGGTGGATGTGTTACCACTTGAGCTAAATCCTCAGTTTAAGAAGCAGAATTTTAAGGGCCGGGCGTGGTGGCTCACACCCGTAATCCTAGCACTCTGGAGGCAGAGACAGGAGGATTGCTGAGTTCAAGGCTTGCTTGGGCTACATAGTGAACTCAGGGCCAGCCTGAACTGCAAAATGAGACCCTGTCTCAAAAAAAAAAAAAAAAAAAAAAAAAGAAGCAGAATTTTAAAAAGTCTAGTGACCTGGTAGGTGAGAAGGATGGTACATTTGGTGACTAGAAAAATAGAGAAATAAGGAAGTATGGGTTATACTGTGCTCTATTTTAGACATTTTCAACTTTAAGTTTTTATGGCATCTTGTTAAGATATTTGAGAGGAAGTATGCTATATAAGGGTTTTTTTTTTTTTTTTGAGACAGGGTCTCGCTTTATAGTTCAGGCTGGCACTGAGCTCACTATGTAGCCCAGGCAAGCTTCGAACTCAGCAACCCTCCTGTCTCTGCCTCCCGAGTGCTGGGATTACAGGCGTGAGCTACCACGCCCGGCGCTATATAAGGTTTTAAACCTAGAATCAATGTACACACATCTTTTGATGGGCATTTCTCACGTTTATGTATGCAGCATGCCAGCTTGACTATGGGCAAAGATTAGGTTTGCTAAAGCTTGATATAAACAAGATAGACTTCCCAAGCTCAAGGTTTCCTTCCTGTGACAACCCTTCTGCATGTGCAGGTGTCCCTCTGAGTTCTGCTATAGAGAAACGCTTAATGTGGTGAGGCAAGATGGCTGGTGCACACTAAAACTGCAAGTGGACACATGTCAAGTCCCTTCTGGGAATAATTCCTCATGGTGGAGAAAAACTGGCTCTGATATTATTGGCTAATAATATTGGCCATGATACTATTAAACATTAAAGGAGAATATTTTCAAGAATAATGAAAAAGATAATAGTTTATATTTCATCTTTAACTCTGGACAAAAAAGTACTCTGAACATAAAGTTGAACCATGCCCACAAGTCTATTTTTTGGATGAGTTAAATAACCTCTATGAATACCAATCAATAATAATCATCATCATCTTTATCAGTAATACAAATGCTAAACAGCAGCTAGGTTTCATGTTTTACTTAGGATATTCCAACTTATCTGTTTAGTAATTGTGGAACACATTCTTTCAGGAGATTGAATAATAAATTATGCATGGTTACCCTTTTCTTCAGAACTTCACTGTTCTTATTACTACCTCAAATCTCCAGAAATAGAAAGGACCTTATTAGAAGAAACTTTTACATTAGAAACACAAAATTCCAAAGACCTTTTGTCTTTTTACCCACTGGAACCTTTTACTCTGGTAGGTGTAATGTGCCTTAAAAAATGATAGGTGTATGATATGTTCCAAATGTCCTGAGATTCTGAAGTAGAAGAGAGTAAGCATGGGGCAGGTGGTAATAAAGACGACTAAGGACAAATTGCTAACAGTGTAAATACCCAGCAGGAAGAAGGACTAGGTGAGCTCAAGGGTTTCCTTACAGTAAAAACTATTAGACTGTGAAACTGTCTCCCAACGGATCCCATGAGAACCCCTTTCATTTGACGCACCAAAAGCACACCACATCATAGCTTGCACAAAGGTAACAATTCTGCACATGATATCAGAGTGGGCCGGAGGACCTTGTATACCTTTTCTGAGTTTTCCTTTTAATTCTAAAATTCTTTGACATTAGAAGGGCTCATTAAAGTGCTGGAGAAGAGGTTTTTAGTAGCTCAACTTATAAATATCAGAAATTTTTAGAAGACTAAAGAGTGAGATACTTGAAAGCAGAAATTTGAAATGATCCCAGGAACATATCATTTAGAAAAGCTGTGCCTTATCCTTGCTTTGTTTTTGTCTCCTTCCACCTACTCAAGCCCTTTTGGACCAAGAACGTGGCTTCTTCAGTATACAAAATTCTTTCTTTAGTCCTTTTATTTCATTATTCCAAAGGGCTCCTCACTTTTAGCACTGTTTTTCTTCCCCTGGAAAGCTTCTTAAATCTGCAATGTCCACTGTTTCACTATTTGAAGTCTCAGCTTGTTCAACAGATGTGCCCATGAGTGTGCCAGGTAATTACTTTCTCAGTCCTCTTGTTACATTAGACATCAAGATCAACCCCTCTTAAACATTTGCTTCACTTCTGTTATGCGCAAGGTTCTGGTCTTTACCCTCTTAAACTTTTTGCTGGCATTCAGAACACCGCTGCCATGTGGCCCACTGTCAGTAAGAGTTTTGTCTCTTCCTTCTCTAACACTCTGACTTTTGTTCTTGTCTACGTTCAGCCCTCACTTTTTCTTTTCAATTCCATTTATCAGAGTTCTTTCATTCTCATGGTTTCAGCAATGATCACTATTAACTCTTTAAGCTTCTGCTGTGTATTGTCAACTAACCACTGGGTTTGTCTGCTCAAATTTACCATTCCTCAGTTCAAACTCAAGATAAGAAGTGATCACAAGGAGATGGAAGAGGCACAACATACTTGGCCTTATGCACTGGCTCCTTGATGAATAAGCAGTTGATATGGAGGCAGGTTATTCAATAGCTTTGAGCTTTAGATCACTTCTCTAAAAATGAGCATTATGCATTGGGCTAGTCATCTCTGGATTAATGCTTCATGGAATCGCACCAGCTTTAGAAATGGGATGTGGAAGGCACATGGGAAATAGTTCTCTGGAATTCCTACATTTTTACCATTTTCTTCTCTTTTATAATACAAGGTCTCTATACAAAATTTTGTTTAAATAAATGTATTCATTTTTTAAAATATTTAAACTCAGGCCCTTGATTTAATTCTACAAGTCTGAGAATAAGACAGGGATCAAGAAATGGAGGGAAGTGACAGGGGAAGTAAAAAGAATTAAGATGAGCATAATCATTAGGTACTTCAAACAAGTACTCATAATTTTAATTTGACATGAATAAAAACATCACTCAACAAACTACATCATTTTCAAATTTTTCTGTTTTTATCAGTAACACCATTATTGTTCTAATTTTTGAAGCATGAAATTTAACATTTTTTCTTTGAATCATTCTCTCCAATTTTGTTTAGTGCTGTTAAGACCTATCTAAATCTGAATTCCATTAAATTTCTCTAAACTGTCTCATTTCTACCACTGATTTTCAACTTTCAGTTCTCCTGATTCATACTCTGGCCACTGTAAGAACCTCCTTTCTCTGTCTCTAGGATCTTTCTCTTCCCAACTGCATTACAGTGCATCACCAGATACATTTTCTTTTTGTCTTTCTTCTTTCTTTCTTTCTTTCTTTCTTTCTTTCTTTCTTTCTTTCTTTCTTTCTTTCTTTCTTTCTTTCTTTCTTTCTTCTTTCTTTCTTTCTTTCTTTCTTTCTTTCTTTCTTTCTTTCTTTCTTTCTTTCTTTCTTTCTTTCTTTCTTTCTTTCATCTTTTCTTTTCTTTTCTTTCTTTGGCAGAATAGGGAATTGAACCTAGGACCTAAGTGCTAAGTAAGCACTCTACCAACCAAACTATATCTCTAGCTCTAAGCAAGCTTTCTAAAATGCAATTTCCATCTTCTTAATCTCTGATTTTAAACTTCAACTTTCTGAAAACCCATAGGAAAGGGAGATGCTACTTCCTGGTACTTTGTGTTCAATTCTAACAAAATATTTTCTTTCTGTGTTATATCTAAGTATGTTCTTAGAATTCTCTTTTGGGGACAGGGATGGAGCTCAGTGGCTGTGCCTGCCTGGCAAGCACAAGGTCCTGAGTTTGACCTCTGGTGCCACACACACACATTCTTTTTCACTCATTTTTCTTGCCACATCTTATGTACATTTTTACACACAGTTAAAATTCCATATAATGGACACTCATATGTACTTCCAGAGGTCTCTGACCCAGTACACTTGCAATCCTTCCTTATCAGGACTCAGTTTCTATGCCACTGAAGTGGCAACCGATCATTTATATATTTGAAGAGAACAGACTTTCGCCTATCTTTGCTCCCTCAAAAAACTACTGGCTTATCTGGTGCTGTCACCAAACCTGAGCAAATGAGGTGTGTGGGACCTGTGCTCTAATTCTGTCACTGCTCTCTGGGTGCCAGGTAACTTTAGGCAGAGCATCCTCTTATACCCTAACTTTCTTTTGCATAAAATTTGGCTAATACTTGATTCCTGTCCCCCAGGGTTGCTGTGAGAACCAAATGTAGAAACTGTAAATTTCTAGGACTATTTTGTAGTATCATTACTCATTTTTATTGTTCATAGAACTGTCTGGCTACAGAAAAAGCATTTAGCATATATTAGAGGTACTAAATCCATGCAAGAATTTTGTGTAATTCCTTGACTGTAGTTATATAAAAACAGGTATGCAAAAATGGTAATGGTGCTTGAATAGGGCACATTTTCTCTTTTCTAAATTTTCTGCGCCTATTTTGTTATATTGTTATCCTTATAATTAAAAAAGAAGTTACCAAAAAAAAATCACACATTAGTTTGAAGAGCAATATGTAAACAGAGCCAGTAGCCAGAAGAATATTCATTAAGTGACATACTGAGCAAACAGCCCCATACACACAGCCACTCCCAGAGAATGAGACCAAAATCATGTGACTTCACCTGTCCCAACCTCCCCCAAGGGCGGTGGCCTTCACAGGTTAGTGCAGGAAAATGGTACAGTCAACAAGTCCTACGTAGTCTAGACTCACTGTATCACCTCCCACCCAGCCAACACCACTCTGCGAGCTTTGTCTTGTGTCATCGCCTTGTTTTGATGTCTGCATGTTGAGCATCACCTAGTAGCCACAGTCTCAATGCCAACCAGCCACTGTATTACCCTTTCTACTACCTGGAAGGCACCAAAAGTGACCCGCCGAGAAGTGCACAAGTCCATAATATCCTTTACAGTGCCCCTGATAGGATGACAAGTGTGGCTGGGGAAGGGAGGAGTTAGGGAACACTCTGCACATGTGGCTCTGAGAGCCAGACCAGCAGGTACCAACCACATGGGCTGACATGAGAATGACCCAAAGCAATGGCCTGGGATACAAAAAGTGGTGGATATAGACTTGGAAAACAGGTTCCAATAGCTATTAACCTGCTCATATCCTTATTTTTTTTTCTTTGTAAAAACAGATTTGAAGCCAGGTATCTCTATAATGTTTTCCTGCTCCAAAACTCCACACCTTCTCTGTGCCCTTTCCTGTGACTTAGAGCCTCATTTAGAGCTAGACAGTGAGCTTGGTACAGACAATGTGTACTTTCCTGGATTCCTGGTGCCAATAAAAATTAGACAGTAAGCACAAAGCAGAGTGAGAAAAATAGTAAAAGCCAAATGGATAAGAAAAGGATTGATGACAATTGAAAGAATAAACTTTAGAATTTCTCATGGCTCAGGAGTGAGAATGCCTCTATCTCTAAAAATAAGGAGAATTTTGGGATTTTCTATGGGTCAGAAATCCCAAGGCCTTTTTAACCCAAACAGCTTCTAAATCCAGTGGGCTTTGCTCACCCAAGCCTTTCTCCAGCAGCCCTTGATATTCAGGATCTGCACATTGCAGTCGAGGACCAACCCCAGAATCAGTGTCAGAGACAGAGATCTGGTTTCCTCTCCACCAAACACAATGATGCATCATGATGGGACCTTGTTTTACATTCTGGAAGGTTCTAACCTCGTGCATGTTCAAATACTAGATCTGGAGCACATGCATATGTTCTCAGACAACTCCAAGGATTATGTTTTCTATGAGTTCCAACTGCAAAGATTAAATTAAGATGTGTCACATTCAGGTACACATTCTCAATGTTGAATGTGATCATAATGTATGTGTAAAATGTACCAATAAAATCAATTTAAAAAAAGAATTGGCTAAGATTATAAAAATGACCCTCTGATGTGGAGACTCAGTCTGGCTTAGGTGTTGGAGCCATGTGAAAATACTGAGGGCTTCATTTTTAGACCGCATTTGTTTATATTTAATTAAACACCTATATGGATTCCATTCTATACAGTAATGTTATAAATGGTTTACAAAAAAGAATTCATCTAACCCTGTTTTCTTACATTCCTACTTTATGGATAAGGAAAACGAAGCATCAAAAGGTGAATGTCTTCATAAAGGTCACATAACTAGTAAGCAGCAGACTGAGGGCTTGAACCAACACTGTCTTATTCCAGAGTTTGATTACTGTTCCTGGTTGCCACTCTTGAATTCCCTCTGAGTATATATCACAATCTTTGTTTATCGTAAAAATGTCTTTTTTTTTTTTTTTTTTTTTTTTTTTTTTTTTTTTTTTTGAGACAGGGTCTCGCTTTGTAGTTCAGACTGGCTCTGAGCTCACTATGTAGTCCAGGCAAGCCTCAAACTCATCAATCCTCCTGTCTCTGCCTCCCAAGTGCTGGGATTACAGGCATGAGCCACCATGCCCAGCAAAATGTCTGTTTTTAACATTGATTACCTGTATAACACGGGGACGGAAGCCCCTTCTGAGGGCTGTCTGCAGCACCAGCTCCCTCGGGAGCCAGCAGAGCCTCCACATAGGCCCAAAGAGCAGTGGTTCCTGCACAGTCAAGGAAACAAAGCAGGAAGCTTCACTGGGCCTTGCCAAAGAGCAGTGTCAGACTTCAGATAGATCAGTGTGACTTGTACCCAAGTTTGTTTAACAGTGAGTAACTGCAAAGACAGAGTCCTGGGGAAGAAGGACTTCTCTGCCTGTGAAGAAGACTGATCGCCACACTCTCCTGGTTTGGAAGATAAAGGTAGAAGAAGACTGAAGTCAAAGTGGTTTCCAAAACAACCCAGGTAGGGCCATGTGTGGGATTGGCTGAGCAGGAGAAGAGGCAGAGGGATTCATGGTGCAGCTCCAAATGTACCCCAAGCATGTTGTATTAAAGCAGAAGATCTGTTGGGAGAAGTGAGAAGAGGGGAAACAGAAGCTACTGTGAAGGAAGAATGGGCAGATTCCACATGAGAATCAAAGGAGAGAGGGATGAGTTTTTAAAAAATGTAAGCAAGTTAAATCTGGATGGTTAGAAGGATGATACCAGAAACAGAGATCATAAAGGAATAGAAGGACTGGCTCCAGTTAGAAGTGCTAGTTCTGAGGTCATAGGAAGGCAGTAGGAAATGTAAGAGATGAACTGAAGACAGCCTTCGGGCTGGAAGCGCCCAGCATTGCTTGTCTTATTCCCTTCTGCATGGTCCCCACACAGACCTGCTGTCCCAGCAGAAGTAGCAGCAGTGTTGAGCAGCGCCTCACACACAACCCAAGGGGACTTTGGGTTCCTAATCATTTCTTAACATCCTTGGTACCAAGCATGGTGCCCTTTCCAGGCCTACAACCAACATGTTTTTGAAGGAATAGACCTTGGAATCTAATACTACGTACATGGCGAGGGTAAATTTGATGGTGACACTAACCTGCAATTCTAAGGATATGGTCAGTACAGAGGCCCTGGAGTGATCTGCAGGAAGTCTCTGAGAAACACACAGTGTGTATTGTGAAAATAAAAATACAGTCACTCTGGCTATATTTCATCCTTTGGTCCCTAAATGCATTTGTTGTATCATCATTGTCAAGTATCAAAATTTATTTCCTCTTTTAAATTAAGGAAGTAAAGAAGTTAATTTTTAGTCTTTATCTTAGTGTTTTTAATTTAAATGTTAACTTTTTTTGGAAACGAAGTTATAAGTGCATAATTTTTCCCTTTCAAAATATAAGACATTTAATTTTAATTTTTAGTTACAATTGTCATTGTTTTTCTCTTTATAAACATGATGGTATGAAGGACACAGAATTTGACATTCTCTTTATAAACATGCTGCATATAACCCACTGTAGAAAATCCAGAGAATATAGATTAAAAGAAAATTAAAATTTGCTAAAATTGTAATACATCAATATAAACTATTAATATTCAGATAAATACCTTTAAAATGTACATATTATCCCCCTCATACATAATACATACTTATGTTTGGATGCATGTTATTTAGTTCTTACTTGAAAAAATAGGATTATCCATAATGTTAAAGAAATAGAACATCCCACAAAGAGAGCAGAGACTTTGATAGAAAGGATTAATTTAAATTTCCTAATGTTTCTCATTAAATACAATGAGCATCGCTGGCAGCTGGGTCAGAGCTTATTATGGCGATCACAGTTCACACCACACTTAAGTGGTGGTCTCAAGCTGGTAGTTAAATGACTTTCTTTTGGTATAGTTTTATGACAGTCATGTTAAATAGATCTCAAAATGAGAAAAATTCCTTTGAATTCTAATAACTTCATTCGTTATTTAAACCGTAAATTGTAGCATTTTTAGCGTTACTGTATGCTATGGTTGATGTTACCAAATAAAAAAAATGTATTTGATTTCAAAAACATCTGTGCATTTCTCTTTGATAGGTGGAAACGTGTAACCCACACTGCTGTATTGATGAAAGTCTAGGCCGTCGTAAGTCTGAAGTAGGACTGACATGAAAGATTTCCTTAGCCAATAAAAATGGAGCAGCAAACAGAAGAAACTAAAGTGAGATGCTTTTTAAAATGTATGTATGTGCAACTGGAATTAGTCGAGTTTGATTTATCTTACATGATACTGACTCTATTGCTGGTAAAGATTAATTATATTATGGTGCTCTTGGCATGTTATTTTCTCAGTTCATTTCTCAGTATGACACTTCTTATTTTTCTCTGCTACAGAGCACTTACTATCATAATTTTTACCTGCTGAGTTTACATTACTAATGATAATATTAAAATTTAGAGGTTTTTTTGACCTTTATAGTAGTAAATTAGGTCATGAAAATAGATAGGATATAATCTGATAAATGGGAGAGACATTTTATTATTATTAAAGTAAATCAAATTTCATAATGGCTTCTGGTGTATGGTGAGATCTCAGTAAACAGTAAGCAGCCCCCTTCCTAATAAACCAAAATCAAATTCTCTCTCCTCACTGCTTCCTTGCATATGTCACACATGAGAAACAGTCTAAGAACTAAATGTTCTGGGGCTGCTGTTGTATGGTATGAAGGGTACAGAATTTGACATTCTTTTAATAAAATATACAAACACTGGTGGGATGATAATACTACTAGCCCTTACTGAATACTTGGTCATTGCCAAGTGCTGGTTCTACTCCTGTCCTTATTGTACAAAAGGAAAAGCTGAGGCATGAATCAGGTGAGTCGCTTGTTAAGTTTACCTGTCTGGGCAGCAGTGACAGCAAGACTGGGCCTGAGCAGTCGGTCTGCAGCACTGTTAGCCCCGCTGCCTGCGTCCACGGGCAGCAGAGCTCCTCTGCCTGCTGAAGCCCCCACCCATTCTTGGGGACTCCAAGATGAGCTCTCTGAGTGTCTCCTCAGCGGGTGGGGTGCCCCAAAGGACACTGCCTGTCCTGTACTCACACACACTCCCAAGGGACAGTGCTGTGCTGCTGCCCGTTCCACGGATTTGGGAGAACTTGGCTGGAGAAATGTGTGGGGCCATAATTCTTCTGAATGTTCCTCAAACTGGTGTAATTTCCTCTGAGCCAAAGTCCAGCAATTACTAGTTACATATTTTCTTTTTGGAGTTGGGTACTAGCAAAACTCAGTATGTGGAATACATACATTACTATTTATAAATCTTGGTTTAATATAATTTAAGTAGAATTTACTGAATTTCTACCATTCTTTTAGTCATCAAGTATGTATTGAGCACCTATTATAATGGCAGTTCCTGTATTAGGTGGGAAGACAGAAAGATACAGTACTACCTACTCTCAGAGAGGACACAGAGCTGAGAAGAGCACACATGTAAATCATATCAAAACACATGTGATAGGATGGAGTTCAGCTCAGACGTTCAGGTGCCTGATTGATAACCACATACAATACTGGGCATGGTGACTCATGCCCACTAGCAATCAGTACCACATACCACAGTGCCAGGCATAGTGGTTCACGCCTGTAATCCCAGCACTCAGGAGGCAGAGACTGGAGGACTGCTGAGTTCAAGGCTTGCCTGGGCTGCATAGTGAGCTCAGGACCAGCCTGAACTACAAAGTGAGACCCTGTCTAAAAAACGCAACATGATCATAAGCTGTGATGATGGAAGGTCAGGATGTTGTAGAAGCTCAGATTATCACTAACCTGCCCCAAACTGGAGAGGAAATGACACTGTTACCGAAAGTACCGACAGAGAGACAGCACTGGTATTGCCTGACTGCTTATTAGAAGTACCATTTCTCAGGCCCCCCCATTCCTCTGACCCCAGCTCACCCAGTCAAAATGTAAGCCAAAATATAGCCCAGCATTCTGTTTTTAAAGAACTCTTTGATTTTGTTATTTACTAAAAGTTTCAGGAAGCATACATACATACATGCACATAATAATTAAGCAGGAAAAAAATACCAAGTTAAATATTTCATGTAAAACATGAAAGTTGGAGAAGGTAATCCTTATCATTTTAATTTTAATGCTCACTGTCTACAAACAAGATCTATATTCATCTCAAAGCCAACTGAAAATGAAGTGTTATTTCTGAGATCATTTGCACATAATACACAGAAGCAAGGGTTTTCCTCTTTCACCTACAAAAGCCAAGCAGATTCACAGCACTGTCTTAGGCTACTGGAATTCCCATGTTAGCTTCTTCATCGATTGGCAAGTATTATAGATGTTCCACCTACATAAACTCATTACTGTGTTAGGCTCTGTAAGGGATACTGACAAATTCCCTGCTTTAAGGAACTTATGTCCATGCTGAGAATAAGCCTATAATAACCAGGGTGGGTGTTCAAAATGGTCAGAATGATGATAAATACTGTCAGAATCTGGAGAAGATGGCAACTGATTCGGGCTGCACAAAGGGTGAAGCCCCAAACAATGGGAATGGAGCTGTGCTTAAAAAATAGATAGAATTTGCATTGCAGGCAAAAAAGGATGACATGATAGATGGAGGACACAAATTATCAATAAAAAACCTAATTATCTAGAATTTTTAATGAGTGGTTCTCCCAGCTAAATTTGAGCTGTTGACTAAAGCCATCTATTCAGGATACCAGGTCAACAGTTAATTTCAATACAAGGCAACAGTAATTCTGTTTTCACCAGGGGGACCAACTTGAACACTATCATGAAAAGTGATGGGGACTGACGGTATGTGTGTGTGTGTGTGTGTGTGTGTGTGTGTGTGTGTGTGTGTGACATGGGGGGAAATTACACCAACATGGGTATCAAGGCTTTACACAGCTGGCACTCAGATCTTTCTCAAGTCATAGTTCTTAAACTTGGCATGGAAGGGAATTGCCTGCACAAATTAGATTCTGCAAGTCTCATAAACATAAGTAGCTCATCAGCATACACTGAACAGTCTGGAAACTGTCCAGACGGAGAAAGCACTCTGTAATCTCACGAGCGGGCTGACATAATGGATAGGACATGATGCCGAGTATCGAGGCCACCAATCTCCCCTCAAGGCCAGTTTCAGGGCTAGAAAGGCTGGGGTGGGGAGGATTTACTTCAAAAAATGAAACAAAGCAAAACAATGAAGAGAATTTTAAAAATCAACCTCGTTCTGGGGCTGGTGAATCTTCACAGGGGAACCGCAGAATCCCGGAGAGCAGCCCCCCAGCTCCCTGGCGCGGCCTTGCGCACCTCCTGTACCTGTTCACGTGTCTGCTCTCCGCCGCTGCTCAGAGAGCGACAGGCGAGGGCCTCCCTGCCTCTCACATCGCACAAGCAGGAATAGTAGACTCGTGGTTCTAGGAAAGTTTCTATTTCCACGAGGAATATAATTTTAAAGCGTAAACAAACACGCAGTGCCTCTTCCTGCGGACAGCAGCTTCTCTCCCAGTCAGCTTCTGCTCGGCCTGCACCGGGAATGCCCGAGGTAGATCCCATCCAAGTGCGGTTTGCAAAGGCTCTGGAATTCCGCCATGGCCCTGAGCTAGATGAAGAACCACAGGTGCAAGGCCGGTAACTTCCTCAGAGGTGTGATCAGAGGATCTATCTCAGAAGCGGGCTGTCGGGTGCCCCGGCGAAGGTGGAACTGCCGCTGCGGTGGGCAGTGCGCTCGCTCACACCTGGACGGCTCCCGGCGGGCTGCTGAGCAAGTTTCCGTCACCCCCGGGGAGGATTTGGAGGTTGGAAGGGTGAGGACACACTTCATCGGGCTGTGAACAATTTGTACGTGTATATCCCTTTCCAGCCTTTGTCGTTTTCTCTAGGAAGCCTGTGATAGTTTCATTTGTAGATTGGCATCTGGACTTTTTGTCTTGAATTCAACAGTCTTATTTTTGGAAAAGCTCTGCCTGAAGTACAGATGTTTGTGTAACTATGAGCACACCTTGGTGAATGCAGACCTTACTGGAGTTGGCAGGGTGGGAGGTGGTGGGGAAAGCTACCACTGTCCTGCCCCCAGGGCTGATTAAAGGAGCTGGAAAGCAACAGACAGCAACAAATAGGGGGGCTCTTCTTCCCGGTCTCTCTTGCCCTCTAACTTCGTTTCATCTTTGTATCTTTTTTTTTTCTTTTTTTGCTACCCTCCTACTTGTTTTCTCAAGCACATGTCACAATCTGGTTATATGAGGACTGGAGATGAACAGCATAGAGAGAAACAGAAAATGACTGCCTTGGTGACATGACAGAGCCATCCCGGGAGAGTCAGGCTATTATAGGTAGAAAAGCCAGCTAGACATATGTAGGCAGATAGATAGGACTGGCCCTTGAAAAGAACAAAAAAACCAACTTGGAGGTTACTGCTGCCGGAGAAAGCTACCCCACCCATATAAGATAAATAGCTCATTAAAATTCCAAACAAGCAGCCATCAGATATTCTAAAGAAGGCTCCAACCTCCTGGGGTGAAAGGCTGACACCTTAACCCACCTCCCCAGAAAAGAGTCAAAGTCAAAATTCCTGTCTGAGTGTTAATTCCCCACTGTACTCATTGGTTAATTGTAACCTGTCCACTTTCTTGAATCTTATTGGTAGCCCCCTATTTCAGACCCGCCTCACCTCGTGGCTTTGCTCCATAAAAGCCCTCTAAAAAGTGAGGTAGGGGGTTACCCACTTTCCGGGACCCCCTTCTGTCTCTCTTAAGGCAGAAGCTTTCTCTCTCAATAAAGTTTTCCTACTCAAACCTCCGTTGTTCCTAAAATTCATTCTTCGATTTTTAGAGAACACGAACTCGCATTTCAGCTGGGGAGTTAGGCCTTAACTCTCCTGCGTCAAGGTGACGGAGACAGAGGAGACTTTGCGCAAGACCCAGGTCAAGGGCGACGATTCCACCCGGTGCTGCCCCCAGCACAGCCGGGCTGTTTCACACCTCTCCCTTCTTAGTCTTTTGGAAACTAAGAGGTGTGAAAAGCACTACTGGTAATTTAATATTCCAAGTAAGAAAACAAACTTTTCTGAGTAACATAACGAAAAAGAAAGTGAAGTTTGGAAGCTGTTAAGTCTTGCTCCTGACCATTTTCAGACAACTGATTCTGGTGCTGTTATTAGGGCCTGCAGGTAGTAAAATCAGCTCTCTGCTCTCTCCCTCTACTTCTGTGAGGCACCAAAGTGCTGACCTGCCTCTGTCCCCTTTCAGGCTCTTGGCCCTTTTTCCAAATGCTACTGAATGACCCTCAGGTCAGTACCAGGGAACACCCTGTCTCAAAAAAAGATGATCCTATCTTTGGGTTTAGAACTCTGTTCTTTTAATTAATCACTCTTCGCAACGTCACTTATTCTCTGGAGAGGGTAGACAAGCCTAACAAATATGGTGACCTATTCCTTTAGCCTTGGTCTGGGACTCACATAGAACACAAGCTTTGTGGTTTTTAATCTACAAAAAAGACTGATATGCAGTTCATAGCACAAGACAGCATGCCTAAATATTGTCCTTCAAAATCATTTATAATATATAGTATGCAAATATGCTTAAGGGTTATTTCCTTCTCCTATTGAGAAAATCAATAGGCCTTCTGTGAGGTAGCATTCAGACATTATGAACTGTTTGACATGAAACAGGGGCTGAGTTTTAGTCTTTTCTTTTTACTTCTATCTCTAAAGCCCAACCAAGCACAAAAGCTTCTCCATTTATAAAATGCTTAAGTGACAGGTGAATTAACCAATACACTGCTAGAGAACATTCACTGCATACTTTCCACAACAGCAAAAACAAACCACATTTGAAACTCCCACAGAAGAGACCATAAAATAAACTATAATATACCTGTAGTATGAAATATTAGGCAGTCACTAAAAATCAAATAAAGAAAACATTTAATAACATGGGGGATACACATGATTTATAAAGGAAAAAGTCAAGGCTGTAAAGTTGCTCATAGGTTATGTGGTAAATCTGATAAAAATGAATATATATGCACTTAAAACAAAATGGAGAAAACGCAAAGAAGTGAAAGCACTAACCAGAATGATAAGGCTTCAGATAATCATTTTCTTCCTTTTTTTCTGTATTTCCAAGTATTCTCTCAAAAGAAAGTGGCATTTTTAAATGAAGTATTGATAGTTATAAGTATGTGCACTGGCTCTGTAAAATGTACCACTCTTCTAAACAGTGGCATTTTTAAAATAGCTGATATCATGAACATGAACTTTCTAGGAGAAGTGTGCTCTCTGTTCACAGTGTATTAACTTTTGTCTAGATCTTGGTTTTACTCATATAGGAATCCATGTGCATGTCTGGCCATTTCATAGAGGGATGAGATTTTTATTTCCTTCTCTGCTTTCTCTAACTTAGAGAAGATATTTTAATTCTCTAAAATCAGATGACACTGTCATTAAATATGTGCTAATCCTGTCATACGCTCCGGATCACTTGTGCTCTAGCAGGTACTAACTCCTGTCCTTACGAAGGTCAGACCCCAGCCCCAGGGCAGCCATGGAGCTCACTGTCCCAGGCAGTGAGGGCCCCACAGGGAAGTTCTACTGCACGCAGACTCCCTACGGGGCAGCTCTGCCCGTCCTCAACCCCAGGTCACTCTGCATGGGCTGGTGGGGGATGTGGCAACAGGGTCCTTCCCAATTTCCTCAAGGACGGTGAGCTGAGATGTGCATGGGTTTCCCAATTGGAATTATGGATTTCGCAGCCAGAACAGATGGTTACTTTACAGGAGAAAATGTTGATATAGCAGCTAGAAGAAGACAGTAGAATGGAGGTGGGGGGTGGAGAAGTGGAAGAAAATGTCATCAGGAAGACAGCAGCAATGACGCAGGAGCTGGAACTGGAGGGAGAGTCCAGTTCCTGGTGTGAGTACATGACATTTATGTGAACAGGCCCACATATTACAGGCTAAAGGAAATACTAGTCCATGAAAAGCCCACCTTCTGATATCAGACATTTAAAGCAAGGAAGTGCTTAGGCACCCACAGATATGGATCTATTGTTGCCTGAGGGGAAGACATACTGTTTATTGACTCGCCAGGTGAGCCTTTTAAGCATACTAAAGCTTTCCATGTACCACTCTTTGTGGCCTACAGGCACCAGAATGCCTTCCCTACCCACTCAATCCTTCCAAAAAGTATTGCCTACCAGTCGCCCAGGGGTCCCTCCTGTAGAACGGGACAAGTGGCTTGGCAAGGGTGGGGTATGAGCTCAGCATTCAGCCCACTGAGGGCCACATCTTCACAACTCACTGAGTCTCCAGAGCCACACACACATACACACACACACACACACACACACACACACACACACACACACACACACACACAGTGCAGCAGCACCAATCCCTAACCTGACAATCAGGCCAGCATCACTAGGCGAGGTTCACAGTAACCCAGGAGGGAGGCACGATTATTACTGCCACCTCTCTCAGAGGTGAAGAAAGTGGAGGTACAGGAGTTCGGTGTGCTGCTGTGGGTCCCTGGACAGTAAGTGCGCAGAGCCGACCAGGAGGAAAACTGCTCGGCCTCCAGATCCAGCCAGCTGCCTCACTCCGGACAGAGCTGCTAGTGTCCTGATGGCAAGTCCTAGGGGAACAGAAACTGATGGTCTGTCCAGGCCGGTGGAGGGCAGCAGGAGACCCTGAGAAGACAGGCCGAGAGGGAGAGACGGGGAGGCCATCTAAGGAATCTCGCAGGGTCCTGCTAGGCTCAGCCCTGTCTGCAGCTCTGATGCGTCTGGGAGATAAGGTGTAGAAGGTAAGAACTCTGAGCTCCGGCCCTCATTGTCTGTTCTTTTTCAGGTTCTTGTAGCAAGTGGCTGTGGGAAGAAAGGGCGGAGCTGAATCATCCTTTCCCCTTGAGAAGACAAGGGAATTCTTCTCACCCTCCTTGGTGCACAGCAGGCACCCTTCTCTCCTTGCCACCCTGGCTGAAGGATGGACGGTGCACTCTGAAAGTGGGTGAAGCCCCCACTGCCTGCTGTGGCTTCCCTGGACACATCACTGAAATACGCAGCTAACGACAGCTTCCACCGTGGCGCATCCAACCTGAAGGATGTGTTTCCCACAGTGTCTCTTCCATCCGCTCCTAACATCCCACTCTGACAGATTCACAGTGAGCTCAGGATTTACCTTCTTACGGAGACAGTGTGAAAAACTGGAAAGTCTTTTCTCTTTTGTGGTTTTGGTTTATCACTGGGTGGGAAGGATGTTCTGTTTGACAGTGGTAATCTTCAGTATCACCCATTAAACCTCTTTACAGGTTGCAAATGATCACTTTAACCCCGGGTAGGAGGCTAACTGGACAGGCAGAGCGCCGTGGGGTGGCGCCCTCCTGTAACAGCGAGAACCCCGGGAGGGACCGCGCAGGGAGCGTTTAGACCGAGGCGGTGCGGAACTGCAGCCTGCCGCGGCCGGCGAGTTTCAGGGCTCCTCAGCCCTGCCTTCCCCTCCACTTAGTCTCCAAACACCCGCATTAGGCGCAGGGTGCGATATGGTTAGAAAGAAGGTCATCAAAAAGATGCAAAATGAGGACAGATCACCTGGTTTTTAATTTAAGATTTTGTTATCTGTTATGCATAATTGCCAAAGTGGAGGCTGGATTTTCAGCAGTCCTAGGGATTAGAGACAGCTCAGAGATAGACATCAAAAGGAAATTTATAGCTTTGCTTTCTAGGATAGAGAGCATAACTGGCTCTGGAATAACTGAAATCCCAAAGAAACTAGGATGAAGGCTTGTTTTAAACGATTATAAAAAGTTGGAATAACCATCTGTTATTAATATGTTCAGATCCAAATATAAGATTTAAAAAAAAACTACCGAAAATCAGTGTTGGCTGAGCCAGAAGTGTGCAAGTCCTCTTGAAGAATGAGGCCTTTGCAGCTGACTTCAGTTTCTGGTGGTAATGCTTTAAAATTAGTCTTCAGAAAACCTCTTCCGGTGTGACCTAACTGAAAATCCTGTGACAAGAGGGAAGAGTCTTTTTAAGGGTATGTTTGCTTTGAGAGCTCAAGGATGCTGGGCTAGGTGGTGGACAGTCTGTGGGTGTTTACTACAATGTAAAATTACAGAGAAGTAATAGGAATACACCATACGGTAGATGACTCCAGACTAAAGCAAAAGTAAAAACGGCAAGACGCGATGCAGGCAGATCTTTGGTGGGTCACTTTGGAAGGACACGCGGTTGCCCCGAGAGTGCGGCTGTCATGCCTGTGACTATTTGGAATTCCGAGCTATTCCAGAGTCTGAACTCCCTGCCAAACCTCAGGATACAGCTATTAACACAGAGAATTCCCCAGAAGCAAACGTGAGAGAGATAACTGAGATTTAAAGGCCTGTTAACTATCATTACCTATAATAACAAAAAATGGTAAAAGTCTTACACATAGGGATGTGGTTTAATTATATATCTATATTATATGATCATTAAGAATCATGTCTCTGAGGTATATTTAGTGGCCAAAAAAATATTTATGATATAACAAGAAGTCAAAACAGCACATAATGGAATCAATATAACAATACTTATTCATTTATTTGTGAGTTTTTCCCTCTGGTCATGTGCACATATGTTTTAGGAAAAAATTAAACAGAGATGTTAATAGTGGTATTTTTCTGAGCAATGAGATACTAAGTTATTTTTCTTTCCTCCTACATTCTTTTCTGTAATGTGCAAACTTCAAATGTGCTAGTTTCTTTAAAAAAGTAAGATACAGTGGTTTTTTTTTTTTTTTGAGACAGGGTCTCACTTTGTATTTCAGGGTCTCACTATGTAGCCCAGGTAAGCCTAGAACTCAGCAATCCTGCCTCTGCCTCCCGAGTGCTGGGATTACAGGCGTGAGCCACCATGCCCAGCATTGTATGTATTTACTGGGATCGAACTCAGGACCTTGTGCTTGCAAGGCAGGCGCCAGAACCACTGAGCTAATCCTCTGGCCCAAGATACAGTGTTTTTTAAAAAGCACTGTCAACTCTCACGAGACTATCCAGTTAATCTGGTGCTAGGCTACTGTATAATTATTATTAATAAATGATAATGTATAAAATTTCTGTCCCTAGATATGAATAATTATAGTGAAAAAAATTTATACACCTCAGTCAATAGCTTCTGGGCCAAAGACTTAAACCTCGTGATCTGCATTAAAGAACATGCTGCCCATATCCCGCCTGCTGGATTCAATACCACAGATGCAAAAAGGTGGCATGGCCTCCTGTCGGTGTGCGCTCGTGGCTGGGCATTCCTGTACGTGGTGCCCTAAACACACATACAAGCGAAGAAGGTGACATTCCTGAGGGTCAACGCACCCGCCTCAGTCACATGATTACTTATTGACCAAACTGGACGCAAACCCTCCTGTTCTAGTTTGCTCTTTCAACCTCTGCATGCTGGTGCAAAATCCAGATGAGATGGATTCATTTCAGACCCTTAAAAATACCTTCACAAAATACTCTGTTAGACATTCTCTGTACGTACCACATACTAACCGACTGCGCCACTGGAACACTGTTAGATTTTCTAATGTGTGGCTCAAACACTGATCTTAAATTTCTTGGCTTTCGTGCACCATGAATGGAGGTCCTAGAGAAACTTAAAAGGAGGTGAATTACAGGCAGAAGAGGGGAGGACACATGGGTAATCTACTCCCAGGAAGCCCCTGACAAAAAAGCAGCGACAGAACAGACAGCCTGGCCTTTGGCAGCAAGGGAAGTCGCCCGCACTGTGAGCCCTGGGCTGTCAGGCTTGCTAACTCCTGGTGCCTCTGCCCTTGGCACGGAGCTGCTCCGCCCTCCTCCCTGTCAGGACCCCATCTTTCCACCGCCATTCTTAAGCTGATTACAAAGTCTACCTCGACTTCATCAACCTTAGAGAGGTATCTGTAAAATCTAAAAACTTTCCTCTAGAAGAGACAAAAGACCTCAAGGATGATCTTCTTTTAGTGTTCTCATCTGATAACCTCTCTCAAGGAGAGGGCTCGGGCTGGAGGCTGTGCTAGGCCCATCTTTGCACACAATGTCTCACTTCATGCAATCAGTTCCCAAGTTTAGATCAGAACAACTTCTTACTGAGATAAAGCCTCACAATCACAGTTTCCACACTCAGTCTCTCATTTGCTTCTCGTAAGAATCCCTAAGGAAGGAAAGACAAGAAATATCATTCCCATTTTACAGACCAGGAAATTGAGGTATGCTGCTACTTTTTCTGGCTTAATGGATTAGATTGCAGCTTCCTTGGAAGGGACAGAGGCCTGGGTAGATTGGAGAGGAAACATGGTTGAGAATGTGGCAGCAACATCTCCCTAGAAAAAGGTGCTTTAGAGGAAGGAGAGAGTTGTTGAATAGTGACAGTAGAAAGACACTGTACACCACAACATTACCAGTGGGGGACACTGCATGATTGGCTTCTCACTCTGCCAACCATTTCTGTTCATTCATCAAAGTCAAACCAAATCCCACAGATCCAGGAAGCCTGCCTTGATTATCCAGCACAAAGATGGCATAATAACAATGCCTCGAGGCTTTCACAAGCCGTAGGTATTTGTAACAGGGAGGCCATGTCATTCCTTATACATAAGGAAAATGAAGTTCAGAGAGATTAGGGAACCTGTCAAGCTGACACAATGAAGGAGAAGTCAAATTACATTGTGTTATCGCTGCGTCTGCTCCCAGATGCTTCATGTCCTGTGCATCACCCTTAATTCTTCAGCTCAAGTGTAGGGTCCTTCAGGCAGACAAATGCCTTCTGCTTCTTTGGAGCCCCAGCCCCTACCCCCAGAAATGAGCACAGCACCAAGGACACAGTGAGGCTGCCACCAGTGTCCTGTGAAGGACCTGTTAGGCAAGCACAGTAACTCCGAAGAGAGTTGCGGGGCACTGATGATGTGTTGTGTATCATTAAAACAAGAGTGAACGTGAAATATATAATTTCTCCTGGCTCTAGCTTAATCAGGCATTTATTACCATGTCTGATTCTGGGGTATGTGAAAAGAACTGCTTAGTAAGCATTTCCTGTGATGACACCAATCAAATATAGACTATCATAGAGATTAAAAAGAGAAAATAACAAAACGATCAAACACGTGGAGAGACTGATATACAAGGTATACATTCCCTCTAAAATTAACAATGAGCCTCTAAAGCATAAATAATTATCTCCTTTCTGGTAATTTGATATTCAAAGAACAAGAGAGAAAGGAAGCCATGACACTCACTGGGCTTTTGGGCCATTATACCTTACACCAGCGATGACGAACTTTTCAGAGCTTTCAGAGATACAAATGGACCCCTGTGGCATGTGCGCTGTAAGTTGCTCTATGGCTTATGCTCTATCTGTGAGATTGAAGCACCATGATATTGTGTATGGTCAAAAACAGAAAAGAAACACACTTTCAAGGACTATTCTTAGAGAAGTGGGGTACTCTGAGACCCCTTCATGATGTCAATCATTCAATTATTATCTTCATAGGCAAACTATATATGAGATGTGATGTGATCCAAGATGCAGAGAATGTTAAAATTTTAAAACATTATTACCTTAAAAGATACAATGCTATTAATCTGGCCCAAAGTACTCCTCTTCACTTTGAATATAGTTATCCCATTATTCTCACCATTTTCTGAGAAAGTTCTGGAAATTCTCTTCTGTGAAATATCTTTCCTTCTACTGTTGTGGCTGCTTCATTGATTTGAATTAATTCAAAACTTTAACATTTCATGGTCTTTTTGATTTTGAGGAAGACTCAGAAATCACAGAGTGCCACATCCAGAGAATAAAATGAATAAGAATACACGATATTATTTTCACATTCTTGTCTTTCCATTGCTTGATAATGGGCAGCAGCACTCACTGTATTTCTGAGCACACCTCGTAAAGATGTTTGCAACAGAGAACTTCAGTACTACTTCAGAAAGTGGTAAGACTGAGGGGATAAGTGTGCTGGAAATGTGGGGAACTCTGTGAAAAGATAAAAATAGTAATGCCTTTTACTGTGATAAATTTTAAAATATCACTATATATTTTGATCCACCTCATATGCAACCTATAACTTATGACTCTAATTTCATCCCATCTGCTCTCCCAACACATCGCCACTTTATAGCTTTGGAGATACAGAGTGCTCTGACAAATTTACTTAGGTTAGAATTTCTGATGGTGATTAGCTTAAGTACTTCTAAACTGACATATGGTAAACTAAACAATACCTGGGCCCATTTCCCACATTTTATTGGCAAAGTGTTCATAATGCAGAGGTTCTGAGTTCCTTGATACTAGAGACAAAGGGCCACACTCCCAGGGTCTCAACCAACATCCAGGGAAAAGACCAAATATCAGGTTTATGGTACCTACATTTGTATCCTCATTGTTGTGGCCGTTGGTTTCAACCAATTCCTTGGTACCTTTTAACTGTAAATGTTAAAGAGAAACAAAAAGTGAATAAGCAAACATATTTATTAAGTTTATCATTTTGTTAATGTGACTTTTCTGAGGCTGCATTTTATAAAACTTCCAATGAGGAAAAACAGATGGAGCACATAATTTTACTGAGTCTTACTGAAACCAGTTTGAGAGCAATATTTTATGAAGCTTTAGAGTTAGCAAAAAAAAAAAATGGGTCTTGGTCATTATTTTTTAAATAATAAGATTAGAAAGCAGTTCCATAGGCATAAAATGTATAAAATTGGTTCTTAAGAATAATAAATGATTTCATTTCCTAGTTGGACTGCTATTAATTTGAACCCTGCGGTGTTTGCAAGTTGCCACCAGCTAAATGATGTTATACTAACGATTATTCGTGAATGATGGATTTTGCAGCTATGTGAACATGCTGCAGTGCTACTGTACACGCCTTCCTTGAGAACATATCTGAATGGCTGACATCATCTCTGGACCTAAAAGGCAAAGACGATTTGCTTCTTTTCATAGAGGGAGAGCTGGATAGACATATCCTTGGCCACTGGAGCATTAGAAGAAAAGCTTCTTCTAAATGAGATTTTTAACAGAGAACATTTGAAAATACTCTTCTTTCTCCAAGGCTTATGTGTAATCAGAGATGAGGACATTTCAGGGAATGTTTAATTGGCATTTTATCCTGCACTGACTCAGAACAGAGAGCAAAGGAAAAGGGAGCTGGTCTCACAGCGGCCAGCCATACTTCTTTCCCCACTTAGGATTCTTAAGAAGCTTCAACTCCTTTACCTTTTGTGCTCAAAAGAAGCTACTCTGGTAAGAAATATCTAAAATTTGAGCACAATTAAATTCATGCATATAACCAGCATGTCTGATGGGGAACACTGGCTGTTTCTGCCTATTTTGTCCATTAAAACAAGAGCATTTTCAAGGCAATCTTGAACACTCAGCAAGAAAGCCAGACCTTTTCTGTGCCAAGACAGGGACTGTGCTAAAGAAATGGTGACACAAAGAGTTTGAGGAGAGGGCAGCTAGTTATGGATATGAGGTTCTTTATCTCATTGTCACATCAAGCCACTTAGCAATAAAGGTGTCCACTTTCTTTAGAGCAACATCGCAGATATTTCTATGCCTGACAAACACAAAGACAGATAAGCAGTGTATGATCTATATAAATAGAAAAAGGTGCATCCAGTGATCGGGTACTATCTGTTGTCAGAGTGCACAAAAGGATCTAAAAGAACTCTCTCAAGGTTTCTTCCCGGGTGCTCCTCGTCTTCTTCCTGCTCACACCACTGGTCCTGATGCTCACGGTCCTATGAGCTGGAGTGAGGTTAGCTTGGAAGAAGCTCTGTTCTTCTGCAGCAGATGGAGGGTTATTTGTTACAGTTTGTTCAACCTTTTATGTGCTGAGCAGCATGCATGTGACAGCTGCTTTCCTTCTCCCTGTTAAGTAAATTTCCTTTCCTGATCCACGTTATCCTTCAAACGGCCTTCCTCTTTATGCCACTCACTCACGCTTCTCCGAATGCAGGTATTGTTCACCGGCTGCCCTCTTCTGTCATCAGCTCCTCCTCCTCCCGCAGGCACCTCCCCTGCGGCTGAAGCTCCAAGTCCTGCTCCTCTGCCGCTGTGGGCCAAGCCCTGCTCTTATCTCCAGCTGCTCCTCTCCTCAGACTGGGGCTAAACATTCTGACTCATGAGACTTGTGTTGACAAACAAGATCCAGATCCTCAAGGAGAGGAAAAGCAGGAGTCTGAGGGCTAGAGGGCTCCAGGGAAGCTGCACCTTAACAAATTGTATTTCTGCAAATTGGAGAGCAGGGGGAATGAATGAGCACTCCTAGAGGAGGCAGCCCACCAGGGACAAGTCTGAACTCAAGACTTAGCCTCTGCTCAGGACTCCTAAAAAGCGGCACTTGCTTTGAACAGCAAAATCCTGTCTTCAGAGAAGGATGTATTGTGTGTGTGTGTGTGTGCATGCGTGTCCGTTTGTTAAGGCCATATGGATGCAGGCAATTAAAAATGTGTTTACACAGGTAGCTACCCTAAATAAAGCCAAAGAAGGCATCATACGACAGCGCTTGTGGAAGTGAGAGGTATGATTTTCGAAGTCTGTCTGCGGGCGGGGAGGAGGCTGTAAGGATACGGAAGGAGCATGTACTATGCCCCCAGCCTGCTGCAAGCACCATCTGGCACCAGGCGAGGGGCTCGCAGGCAGAGCCCTGGGCCATGGCAAGAACACGAACTGCCTTTGGCTGTGGTGTCGCTGGTCCCGAGACTTGGGGATTCTCGGTGCCTGTGCTGTGAAGGAAACACTCCCTTCTCTGTGCTATCTTCTAGGTCCTTAATGATTGTACCACTCAGAATCCTCTTCACATTGCCTTTTCTGAGTCACGGAAAGCAAAGTGTGATGTCCCACCACTATCTGTGTGCACTCTGCTCTAGAAATGCATGCCATAGCAAGGCTGTCACAGTACCCTCTGTACAACTCAGAAGCTGCTTTTACAACTCAGGTTTGGATTTCAAATAAAGATAAAGGATTTGAAACATTTAGAGAAAAGGGACATTCACTCTTCCCTACTCCAGTGAACACTACTTTTTTTAAGAATCAGGGAGACACAGAAAACACCAAAACCACAAAACTGAGATGTCTTATCTGGAGCAAACTGGAGTCAAACGAGTTCCACTCTGCTTGGAGCCTCATGCACATGACGGGTGGAGGATGGTGATTTCGGGTGTCTGATACATTGTGAATTTAGTCAGCTAGACTTTTCAGTTCCATGGAATATATCTAAAGCCACGCAGATTCAGCCTCACTGTGAGTTACTCAATCTATATGGAAGTGATCATTATTTCTAGAAAGCATTTTCTCCCAAAGTTGTAAGTTTGTAAACGTATGTCTGTGGGTGGGGAGAAGGATGCCTTCCCCTCGTGAGGCTCCTCACAAGTCACTTATACATTCAGGGGAAAAATAACTAAAATATATTTTAAAATTCTAAATATTAAAAGCTAGAAAATCACTTATAAAAAGACAGCACCAGCTGTGCCACAGCTGTCCTTTATTTAATATTTTCTAGATTATCATTTTTGAAGGTACTTGTACAGTATAAATAAGCTTTTCATAAACAAGTGAAAATGTGAAAGAACCTGGATGTGCCTGTGAGGGGTTGGGATTTACTATCGGTGATTTTCCCGCCCTGTAATTAGCAGTCTTTACACTGGCTGCAGAAAGTGCAGGTCAGGGATGGGAAAGTATTTCAAGGGCTCTCCTGGCTCCTGCAGTGTAGACAGAGGGGCTTGGATTTCCTGTGCTGCCTGCTAAGTGATCTGCCTCACCCCGCTGGAAGACAACACTTCACCGTCCACTTATCACTGTCAGGCTGTGCTTCTGTATCAGGAGCCAGAATGAAATGATCAGATTTATAAACGTCACGTGAAAGGTTCGTCACTCACCACTGTCAGGTAAGTACCCTGATGCAGATGAAGATTTTTTTTTTTTATGTTGTTGCCAATATTTTAAAACTTCACAAAATTCATTGTTTTCTGGAAGAAGCCTTCACACAACGCAGGTGGGCTGGGAACGTGATGCACAGAGATGCTAAGACTTACATTACACACTCCACGGGGGAAACCCGCAGGGAGGCCCGACAGAGCGCGGGCCGAGGAGTCTGCAGATGACCCCAGCTGTGCCCGTGTGCAGGACACTCTAGGGAGTGTGCTGGAACCGCTGAACGGGTTAGTACACCGGAGCGGTTTCCCTTCACTCACTTGTTCCTGCAGGACTTTCAGCAATGCTTGTGTGTGGGACTGCTCTTCCTTTGCTTGCTCCAGCTCTGACTTTTTGTTGTTTAACTCCTCCTGGATGGTCAGCAGTTGCTGCAAAGTGAAAAGGACATTTAGCATAAGTACGATGGAAGATCAGGTGAATATAAGGATGAGATTTTTTTTTTTTTTTTTGAGACAGGGTCTTGCTTTGTAGTTCAGGCTGGCCCTGAGCTTACTATGTAGCCCAGACAAGCCTTGAACTCAGAAATCCTCCTGTCTCTGCCTCCTGAGTGCTGGGATTACAGGCATGAGCCACCATGCCCAGCGAGATTTTTCATTTTTACAGCTTTATCCAGACACCACTTGACTTTTTGTATATGTGCCTTTCCCCTTTATGATAAGGAACACTGCAGTTTGGGCTCCATTATTAGGCTGTTTGTGATATGGATGTACAAAATCTTGTTTTAGTATTTGGAAAGACAACATTATATTCCTCTGATGTGTATTTGTAAACATGTAGAACAATGTTCTTAAACAATGTATTGACAGATGATGAAACTAAACAACGATAAAGAAGGTAATCAGTCAACTGGTCCAGTTGAACATGTTACAGTAAAGCTAGCCTTGTGTAGCTCAATAGAGCTGCTCGATCAAGCAGGAGGGACCACAAAAGATCCTTTTATTCTTTCTGTTGTGACAGTGATGCTTTATTGGATCAGCTGGACTGAAGTCCAAGCTGTAATCAATAGATCAGCTGAGAAAACTGCTGATATAGGCTGTCAAAATACTAAGCTATGGCTTCCATTGCTATTCTAAGCAGGGCCACTGACAGGGTTTTTGTGAGCATTGAGTTTGCCATGGCCTATCGTGGTAACTCTTGAGTGTCACGACTGTCTGCCAGGAGGCTATGATGCCCTGCCCTGACTCTCTGGGACATGGATCTCCATGAATATATACAGAGGCTGGATAATGTATCCATGGGCTCCAACACAGTTCTGGAAGCAGCCTTTTCTATTCAGTTTCTTCTTTTTTTTCTTAATTTAAGGATTTGAATCTTTATTGGTACATTTCATATGCACATCATGATCACACTCAACACTGAGTATTTGAACTAGTATATGACACAGTTTAATTCTCATTTTTTCACCCTACAAGTACAACAAAGGACCTGCACCTTACATTTAAAAAATGCCATGTTAATGCAGTAGAAGTGTTAGTGTATTTCTGCTCTGAAGGAGCCTGTCCCCAACATCCAGGCTGCCCTTTCAGGGTCCTGAGAAGTTGGCTCTGGAGCTGTCTGGAAGGATTCTAACTACCAGAGCATGAAAAAACACTGGCACAGAATTTCTCATATTTAAGGATTAAGTTAAATCTCCAAAATACTGGTATTTGGGACTTTGAGGGTATGAAGTGCTCAGAAAAACACTGTTTTCCCTACAGTTCACTGTTGCTATTTCCTACTTTGGTACCACCTACAAATTTGAGAATATACATTAGTTTTCCCAGCATAACTAGTGGTTTCCTTGTAATTTTATGAAAATTAAGTACCTATTTTGCTACCTGCCCATGTTAACATCTAAGGTGAGGGCATCACATTCCCTAGATGTCTACTGAACAGGCTGTGGGTTTAATTTCTCATCAGTTGGGCAGAGTGCACCAACTAGGAAGCTCCTGTTGGCCTCTGGCAAGGTGACAAGTACCTACAACAACTCATTTGGACAGAGAAGGGACGACACTGTCCCTTCGTGCGTGTTCATGACTGACACCTGTGGTGTGACACAGGTAATGCTGGATGAAGGTTTAGTTCCCACTAGACAGTTTCAAATCCTATCTCTAATCTTCCTTTTTAAATGAGCCAAGTGATAGATAAGAAGTTATTTTCAAAAATAGGTAGCTTGTTTGCTCATTAGCACTTCAAGTGGCAAAATACAAAAACAGATAATGTCCAGTGGTAGAAAATTAGTTATATTAGTGACAATCCCATAGTGAACTGCTCTACAGCCACTGAAAATGAAGCTATATGAACAGCAGGCATAGAACCAGCTCATCAAACAGTACTCTGAAAAAAAAGAGTCCAGGTTATAAAAATGTGACAATTAATTTGCCGACATAGTCATAGGAAATAACAATGTTCAGATACTATCTTTGAGTGTGTAAATTCATGGATTTTTCTGTGAGGTTTGCTTAATTTTCTAGTATATCTGTTGGCTAATTTTCTGGTAAAGCAATGAGTGCGTACTGCTTTAGTAATGAGAAAAAGGTAAAAGGACTTTAATGTGGTGGAAAGACAGACATACCACTTGGACACAAATCTCAAGTGTTATTGCCACTAGTGTGAATAGCCAAGGAACAGCATTATTCTATCACCTAATTTTTACCAATAATAGCATATAAATTGCTTCATCTTTAAAAGTGTTACATTTTTGGATTCTCCGTGACTGTCAGTGTTTCATCACATGCTTGCTCGCTAGGGGATTTGATTTCCACTGTTTCAAAGCACAGTCACAGGCAGTGGTTCTTCATTCTGGGAAGCTTTACAAATACGGATTTCTGAGTCCTACAGAAGAGCAATGAAATGCATATCTGGAGGTGGGGGCCAGGCACTGATTATTTTTCTGAAATCTTCACAGATCATTCTGATGTGTAACTAGGGAGTGGCCGCTGCTCCCTCCAGTGCTGCTCTAACCCTCCGTCGGCTGCAGGTGGCTTTGATCCCGACTCCACCCGAGCTGTGCTCGCTGGCTTCAGCTGCACCGTGCTAGCTGCCACCTCTTCCGCCAGCTCTCCTGTTCCCACCACACGCTCTCTCTGGAGGTCCTATCTGCGGCCACGGCTCCAGCCACACACGGCTCATGTGCTGTTACTTCATAAGGCATCAGGATCCCTCACTGGCCATGTTTCAAGTGTCCCCCTCACCCAACCTGGCCTCTGCTCCGGCACCCACAGGTGAAACCCTGAATTCATCCTCAAAACCCATTTGCAGATTCCTCTGCATCATCTTCTCACTGCTGTAGTTCAGGCCACCATCTCTTCTCCTTTAGACCCTGCCGTTTCCGCCCCCCCACATACACATGTATTTAAGAGTTGATCACCCAAGAATCAGAGTGCTCCTGTGTTCAAAAATACTATGTGTTCCCAGAATGTCTCGTCCTTTCCTACTTATGCCAGGTCCTTTCATGCCTTATGGCAAGCTTACTACCCAGAATTCTGCCCAGAATTCCTACTCGGTCTTCAAGCTCCGACTCCAGTGTCGCTTTGGACCACCACCAACTCATAGGATGACTTCATGCAGCTCAAAAGAGGCCCATCCTCAAATGGGCATGACCACTCACCAGTAGTAGACAGGTACTTGGTTTCATTCTCCCTCACCCTTTTGGCCTCATGTCCTTGCCCAGGACTAATCTACATAATCACATGCAGGAGTTTTAGGTTCTCCTCAATTATATGCAGTAGTCTTGGGTTCTTCCTCAGTAAAGATAACCTCTAACTGTCCATGTAAAGTTAGTTCACCTACCTGCCATGCATCCAAAACACACACTGAAGTATACTATTTCATACCTACCCTGCCCACTTGACTACACCCACCAGTAACTAGATTACATCCAGTACAAGCAGATAATACATAAATGAATGAAGGGATGAATGCATGTATGGTCTGGTTTCCTTGCTTCTATACAGTTAAGCCAGGATTTAGCAAACAACAACAAAAACTACTTGCAATTCTATCACAAGATAATTTATTGTTCTAGACAGATGGATACATAAAACTTTCAGGGGAACATATGAGGTCCATTTACGACATCCTGATTCATTACTCTGGCAGATTTAGATATCCTTCTTAATCTGAGGGGAATATTTCTTAAAAGGTTAAATAATTCCAATCAATCAATTTACAATTATATACTTTATTCTCCATATCTCCACCAAAGAAAAAAAAATAACATCACTATGCTTAGACATTCTCTGCACTTTATAAAATTTTTGTTTCGTTTACAAAGCATATACTCGTGAATCTAATATTTATGTGTTCAAAATAGTGGTGATTCAAAACTGCTATTCTTCATTTGACTACATGGCCTATAAAAACAGTGAGCCAGTTCACAACTAGATAATTTAAGTCAGCCTTTCTGGTCCTTTTCACTGAAATTTATGAGACTATATAATATTCTTTCTAGTTTGAATTTTTAAGTACCAGTGTGTCTCAATTACAGAAGTTCACACAGCTAGAACTTAATCAGAAGTGTCTCCTGGTTGGACTGGCTGACTGCAGCATAATTTTAATTTAACATTTGAGAGTATGGCATTAAACAGATGCACTATTACATTCTTTGGTGGTTACAACTGAATGTATTCCAATTAGACAATTATCCATATGCCAATCAAGCAGAAACACTCTGGCGGACAATAAGCAGGTAAATAAATACTGTACCTGACACATCTCGATTTTCCCAGGGCCCTGATTTAATAGGATCATTTGTAATGCTCTCCAGGGATGCAGATTTCAGTGTGTAATGGGTCTTTCTTTCTGACAAATTCAAAGAGCATTACAAATGTTATTTGGAACCCCAGAATAAGTGAGGTCACATTTCCGAGAACTGTAGGCACATAGAGGTTGAATCATATATCTGTGGTCATACTATCTATACAAGACCTACCACTTGTATGACTCAATTTTTCTGCTTCAAACTGATTTCTACTTTGGCAACCACAGTGCACTGTCAATCTCAAATGGAAACCAGAGCATGCAAACTTAAAATCCTCCTAGCAATGATTTCTACCAGGCATTCAATGTGCCCCCTTAGGAGCAAGGCTGGGGGAGACCTGTAATTGTGTACACTTCTGGGAGCAGTGTAGGGATTTAACTTTCCTCTAATACATGTAACACCAGTTTCTTATCTTTCTTCCCTTAAATCTTGTAACTTGGTTACCACGGTGAAGTTTTATACAGTTGACAGATTATGTAAGGTTACACTTCATGAAAGTCACAGGTAAATATGTCTTCTCCCATGGTGGGGCAGCAAATACCCTTTCTATACTCAGACTGGTAGTAGACCTGACACCAGCTAGAAATATAGACTACTACCAATACACACACACACACACACACACACACACACACATTTTCCTCTTCCTTCTTTGCCTCAGGATTGGACTCAACACCAGCTAGAAATATAGAGACTAATACCAACACACACACACACACAACAATTTTATGCTTCCTTCTTTGCCTCGAGATTTCCCCAGTCATTGGCTCTATGTTCAGTTCTAAAGCAATTCACTCATTCATTCCTTCTACCAATACTGAGCTTCCTCTGTGCATAGTGCAGAGCTAGATAATGTGGAAGCTACAAAGGAAAGAAGGTTCAAAGCCTGCTTCAAGATCCTGGATTATAAAGTGCTGATGCATGCCAATCTAGGGCAACACAAAGTAATAATGGCTAAAACAATGTAGTTCCCAGAGGAATACAAGTTTTAAGAGATCAGAGGTCAGAAAAATGGGCTCAGGAAATGAATTGATTCACACCTTGTTTTTCATGTTAGAAATGAGCCATGGTATATTCATGAAAAAAATCTGGACATTTCTGAATCTATGAGGTATAATCAGTTTAAATTTAACATGTTTTTTGCCCTTTTGGTTGCAGTTTTAATAAATGTTATTCTATTAGCCTTACTTTGCTATAAATAAGATACCTACCCAGTGTGCCATATCATTAAGGCCAGCAGACTATTACCTAAAGAGATGGGGTCCAGGGACTTCCACAGGTTATGGGGCATGTGACTAAATCTAGACAGACCAACCCCAAGAACACTTTTAATGTGCTATCCCTATGACAGTACCTGCAAGTGAGCATTAGGTTAATCCTGTCCATGCACCATCTCCACACCATTTCTCCAAATGCTGCATGTCAGCCTGTAATCTGTGGCCAACTCTGCCAGCTCCTCCTGCTGCTACAGCACTAAGATGGGAGCATATGCTTCCAACCCCTTCCCACTTAGCACGATCCCTCGCTCCCACACGGCTCCCCAAGCTCTCCAGATCCTCAACCCCCAACATCATCTTGTTCCATTCCTCAGACCTCCGCTGTGAGGAGCATGAGCTCAAAACCTGCTACAAAGTCAGCCCACCTGACTATTTACCTCTAACACAGTCTCTGGAGCCAATTCTGTTAGAAAGTTGGGATGTAAAAAATCAACTGGATATAGCACAACAGAGCAAGGTTTTGCCTAAAGGTAAGCACATCCAACGGAAATGGTATTTTTGACAAAAAGGAGAAACCTGGCTCGGGGAAGGACCATCATTTACCACCCAGGGCTTGTAAAGTGCACTTTTCTCCTTGGGAAAAAAAGATGGAATTGAACTAGTTCAAATTTTCTCATCACAATGGGTGGTAAGACTATGCAAACTCTATGCTGGTTGAAAATGTCATCTCCTTTCACCTGGGAATGAAAGTGCGCTTCGGTTTACTCCAAGGCATGAGGGCACCCAAGCCTGTGGCTGGCACATCCTCCACAGTGCCTCCCTCCTTGCCTCAGGCACAGTGACCCCCAGGAGAGGGGCATCTGGAAAAACTCCACATTCAGATGACTGATAAAGGAATGCCGGCTGCTGGGAATGCCGGATCACAGAAATGAAATTGTGTTCAGAGCTAATATCCTATTACACCAGGCTATACATATTTAATTCCTTGGGTCTTTCCTCATAAATCAATTCCTCCAGGCTCTTAATCTCATCAATATCTTTTCTGATATTGAATTTTAAATGCCATTCTCATTGCTAGGCAGAAAAGCCATCTCTTCTTGATGGGATCAGGCTTCCTTTATACCCAAGAGACACCTGGGGCTTGGCTCTGTCCTCTGACCCTGCTGCTAAGATTCTAATGTCAGCCAGACTGAACAGTGCAGGCACAAGCTTGCTGGGCTGGCATTCTAGGAGGTCAGGACCATCAATCTTGAGTTATACCTACCAGCACCCTGTGTGCCCAGAGAGCTAGGGAGCAGAAGTAAGTATCTTCCAGGCTCCAGATCTTTATGGGGTGCCTGAGACTGGAAGTACCCTCTGTCCTCCCCAGGGGGGCATACTGCCAAACTCCCCCTTCCCTTGCTCACACTGAGGGCCTAAAGCAAAAGCTGCAGTGTGTACATCTGAGCAAGCTCTCCCAGAGCGTGAGGACAGGAGGGGAGAGAGAGAAGTGGGGAGCCATATAATAGTGCTTTAGAGCTGAAATAGTTCCAGGTTCCTTAGGGCTGGCCTATAATACAGCAACACTTTATCTGGCATGGGAAAAGGCAAATAAAATCCAAGCATACTTTGAACCATGAAAATTTCTAAAGTGAGGCAGGAGGAGTCATTTTTGTAGGACCTCAAAAGCCATAGGGAGGTTGGGAAAACACAGGAAGGAATCAGATTGTTGGGCTGAGGGATTAAGGATGTGGAAAACAGTGGAATTCTGAGGGCAGGACATGGGAGCCGTCTGCCTAGGGTGCAGGAGTTAAACCGGTAGAGTTATCCAGAATTCTTAAATAGTAATAAAATTAATTAAAGATCCATTCATATCATGGTATATTAGCTATTCAAAACAATCCTTCATAAAGATATTTTGATCTAAATTCTAAAGAATTACTTCCAGTTTTGTTAAATTTTAATGATACAATGCAGCCTTTAAATTAGCAAGTGTCATTCTTTGTTCTTTCACATGTTTTCTATTGAAACTGATTACTCCATGCTTTTAGCCACCTGCTTCTGCTAGCAAGCACATATACAAGGACTCAGGTACACACACTTGCTTTGAACAGTGTCTCCTACATCTGGGGAACTCCTTAAAGTCTGCCTTTCAACAGCAGATGTGAAATGAACAATGATAACAAAGACTATAATTTGGATTCGTATTGTTTCAGTTCACAGGGCCACTTCACGAATTTTTTTTTTTTTTTTTTTTTTTTAGACAAGTTCTCACTTTGTAGTTCAAACTGGCCCTGAGCTCACTATGTATCCCAGGCAAGCCTGAACTCAGCAATCCTCCTGTCTCTGCCTCCTGAGTGCTGGAATTACAGGCATGAGCTACCATACCTGGCCCACTTCATGAATTTTTATGCTTAAAACTCAACAGAAGCCATGTCTCAAGACAAACCATGTCTTATTTTTGGATGGTCAAAGTGAACTTTTTAGTTCACATGAAATATTTTACTGGTTTAATATTTTAAAATTGAAATATATATTTTAGATTGCTAATTATTTATTTTAAAATTAAAAGATACATTAAAAAATCACATCTGGGCTGGGCATAGTGGTGCTTGCCTATAGTTCCAGCCCTGTTGCAGGCTCAAAGCAGCCAGTGCTATATATAGTTTAAGGTCAGCCAGAGCAACAAAGTGAGACCCTGTCTAAAGAAACAAAGAAACAAACAAATAAAACAAAAACCCTCCAAAACAAAAAAATACATCATTATAATTTGTGATGTAAATTAGTAGTTACTTAAACTGTTTTTTTTCATTTGGTTTCAATAAAATTCACTTATTACTTAGGAGATGATGGTTTACCTGTAGTATTACATTAAGTGAAATCAAGGATAAAAGTTCAAACTGCTCAGTGGATTAAGGAAAACTACCAGTACATAGTTACGATTTTTACATCTCTCTGTACTAGAATATATATATTTTTTTGGTACCAGGGATTGAACTTGGGCCCTCGTGCATCCAGGTTAGGTGGGGTACCACTTGAGCTAAATCCCCAGCCCTTATACTAGAATATTTTTGTTACTGTTTTTACTGGCATAAATATATCAAATTTAATATGAGAAAATTTTCAGTAGGGCATGATGGTGCATGCCTGTAATTCTAGCATTGGGGAGGCAAAGGAAGGAGGATCTGAAGCTGAAGACCAGCCAGGGCAACTTGGTGACTCAGCAAGACCCTGCTTTAGCCACTTAGCAGTCCAATTATTTAGGTACAAGATGACCCCAAACTGCATATTCTTGTTAGTTTTTATAAGGTAATATAACAGGACATATAAAAATGGTAATTTTATCAAATTTACTCAAAACAAGAATCAACTAGTTGAAATGACACCCACTGGGGCAATGCTCAGGATAGTAGGTGAACAAATGGGCTGCCTGAGTGATGCTGGATAAACTTTTAAATGGTTAAAATAAAATAGCAATTCCTGGGCTGTAGCTCAATGTAAACGCCTCCTCAGTACTGAAAAAAAATTTCAGACCACAGTTCTTTCTTGGTCATTATTATTTGTTTCATTCTTGATTATCCCTGAAAATAATGCCATTTAGGTAGGGAAGTATTTTTGAAGGTTGCTAAATTGCACTATGTAGCACGGCCTCTATGAGAGACTGTCTGACCTGGGCTTGCTGGGCTGGGAGTGAGTGGAAACTTTCTTTAGATGTACTTTCAAAGACCTTTTCCTTTGTTTGGCTGTGTGCCTGGCAGAGGCTCATAAGAAAGATGCTTCTTGGCACTCATATAACCCACTGAAGACACCTGTACTTTAGCCTGTACTTTAGGTCAATAAGGCAGCACAAAGGCAAAGGCAAGTATGACTTAGCTCTGTTCCTGATTTGCTGTGCAACCCTGAATGAGCCACTTTACTGTTCTGTTCTCCTCTTTCCCCTTCTACGCTTACCACCGTCTCCTAAGGAATAATTTATCCTTGGTAAAACAAGTGACATGTTGAATCCTAAAGAAAGGAGAAAAAAACAGATGCAAAAAAAGTTTGGTGAGTTTGCAAACCTATTTTGTCTTTTTCAAGTTATTTTTCTTTGCATTGTATTTTGCAAGATCATCTCAACTTCCTATTTTTCACCTTCTTCACATGAGAAGTAAGCAATACTTACCAGTGGAACACTGAGATGAAAGAGCACTCGTTAAGTAGGTGAGGTGCTTTAAATGGCAAAAGATACTGAGTTAAATAAAAGTGCTGTCATTTATCCTATTTGTAGAAATGGAGAGAGCAAGACCCAGCAAGGTTTTACTCAGCCATCACAGAATGAGGAAGCCTGAGGGTTGGCATTCAAAGAGGAAGGTGTGTGTTTGCCCTATCCTAGATATACTGGTTGCTCTCCTGCCAATTTTCAAAACACAGACCAGCCAACTTGAATGAATGCTGCATGCAGTACACAGGAGAAAGAGTCAAATGCCTGCTGAAGAAGGAATACACAGTCCTACTCTCTCCATTGTCTTTTTGGCAATTCCACTATAACTGATAATTCAATTTGCTGGGATTTATGTATTCTTATCACTCTTTTGTAATTATATGAGGTGGTTATCACCCTAACCTCTGGACACATGTACAATTGTTAATGTAGAAAATTAAAATATTAGCATGCTTTTCAGCCAGGTTGGCACATTTACTCTAATCAAACAGTAACCTGATTGAACAGCTGGGTCTTGCAACATGCCCTAAAAGCTAACAGAGACTTGTTCTTTTTGTTATAGGGTTTATAACTCAGTCATAATCGGAGATGATGGACAGAAACCGTAGGTGACCAGACTTGTGATATAAATCCTGTGGCCACTTTTGGAGGTGTCTTTGGCAAGTGACTGAGGCCTCATCCAGTGCAGCTATTGGAGACCCAAACAACTACAGTCTTCATTCCATCAGCAGCAGCAACAGATATTAGCACCACAACTGTCTTCTAGTCGCAATTTTAGGGAAATAGCTTTTGGCTATTTCCCTTTCATAGGCATGCGGTAAGGACACACACCAGGGCCTTCAAAGCTTTAAGTACTCTTAATGAAAAAAGGAAGTTCCAAGGACTTAACATGTTCTTCAGATAAATAAAGGGAGGCAATACAGCTAAAGATCTTAGCTCTACATCAGCCAGTAATGTCTAACCATGAAAATTTTATCATGGATACAAAAAGCCTCTATCATCTGTTACTTAACTCCAGAAAACTGCAGAACCTTACTAAAGATAATTCAACAATTACATATTCCCAACTTTTCTTTGTTAACATAACTTGACGTTTTTGTTATTTAAACAATTAGACAGCTAGGAGCAGGGTTCCCAGTTTAGTGCTGTGAATTTTTAGGTGGGCCTAGAGCAAGCTTAATAGATAAACAGGCGCACTCATCTACCATAGAAGTTGGAGGCAGAGGGAGTCTACTCTTTTCCTCAAAATTCCCAAGGTATTTTCATGTGTTTAGGCTGATCTGGACTATTCTGGATCTCAGAGTAACTAGAGTAAATGGAAACTCTGAGTTCTATCTATTCTCCATTCCATGGTGGGGCCGCAGACCAGAGCAGTTTCCCTGAGGGGCTGTCAGCTATCTGTAGGGAGGCCTGATGTAGCTGCTTAGGTTTGCCTTGTCTGAATGCAGACTGCAGAAGATACAGACAGTAACAGCAACAGGAGATCTCTCCAAATCCTGCCACTGTGAAATGTGCCTCATTTTCCTAAGCATCTGGGGCTGAGGTTTAGCTGGCAAAATATGATAAAGCATCACAATCTTGCATAAATCCCCAAAGTAAAGATAGAAATTTACTAATTTAAATCAATCTTCTCTGCTTCTAAAACATTAAATACAGGAAACATTAAAGAAGCGAGATAAGTTACTCAGACTTTTTACAATGAGTGGTTAGTGTGGCCACGAATGACAGTAAAAAAGGCTCTCATTGTATAACATTTGAGAGAAATTACATTTGGCACAGATTTCAACTTTCCTCATGATAAAGACCTTCGCTGGTCTCAGCTCTCCCTCTGCTATGGATCAGCAACTGCATGCATTTTCATACCACACATAAGACATCTCCCCATGACCTTTAGATGAAAATTTCAACCAAGCATTTTGCTGAAGTCAGCTGAAAGAAAAGATTATCAGCCATGCTATATAAATACTTAAGTTTGCATTGCAGAAAAAGGGGAGGGATCATGCTAAAATTACTGTTGGTGACTTTTCAGTAAGAAAGATCAGGGAAGCCATATCTTTCGACTTTGTTGGTAAACTTCGTGCAGTAAATAGTTTTTGCTTCCAGATGATGACTTGAAAATGTAAATCTTGATCCAAAGCAAAAGATGAGAAGTACTTGCACTCAAGTCCAAGTGTTTATATTGAGATTTAGAAGCATTAGATTGGAAATGATCTGGGAGACTTTTAAAGAACAGTTTTGCCACTGAGTTCACTGTGGACAAATTTTTATCATGATAAGAAGGTCTTTCCTATTCCAAATTTTTATAACATAACTTTTTCTTTGGTTGTTCCAGTGCTAAATCATTAATGGCTATTCCATAGGTATTAAAATAATTATATTACTCTAGTTTAATTGGATCATTGGATAAAGTCATTTATAGACTTTTCTAATATTGAACTACCCCTGATTGGTAGTTTGTAAATATTACATTAATTTTGTTTTTGCTTTTGAAGGATTATTTTTGGTATAAGAATTGAATCCCGGGCCTTCTCACTGAGCTACATCTTGAGCCTTTTAAAATTTTTTATTTTGAAATAGGCTTTCATTTAGTCATTAAATTTTACAGGGAAAGCTTAAATTTGTGATCTTCCTGCCTCAACCTTCAGAGTAATTTTTGAAGGAGTTTTAAATATATTCAGAAATGAGACCAGCCTGTATTTCCCCACTTTTTATGCTATCCTTGTCTTACTTGGTGTCAAGCATATTGGCCTATGAGTTAGTTGAGAAATAATTCCTCCTTCTTTTGTGTTTTCAGAATAAATCTGTAAAATATCAGCAGGATTGTCTTTGAATGCTGGTTGGACTTTTCCCATAAAGCAGTTTTGGGCCTACTGCTTTAATATAAAATTTAAGATACTAATTCAGTTTTTAAAAATGAGATCAGTCTGACTTTCAATTTCTTTCTGATTCATTGTTGATAAAGTATTTTCCCTAAATAATTTTTTATATCACTGAAGTTTAAATATCTGTCATAGTTACTCTTGATACACATATATTTCTCAAGTTCTCAAGTTACATTAGTATCTATGGATATAACATTAGTTTCATTTTAATATTATTTATTAGGTCACAATTTTTTTTCTTTAACAATTTCACCAAAGAGTTTCTGTTTTATTTATCTTTTCAAGTAAACAATATTTGGCTTTGTTGGTCTTCTTTATTATATTATAGTATTTTTTATGCTTAGCTTTTTCCTTTCTTCTTTGTGCTTTTTTTTAAAAATAGGAGTTGTACCTTATCTTACTGTTTCTAGTTTTCTTTTTTCCTAAAATACAGTTAGTCTACAGCCATGGCACCCTGAACACACCTGATCTCATCCAAAATACACAGTTAAAGTTTTAAATAGTTCCCTTAGGTCTTATCTTAAATTCTTTCCCCAAGTTCTGATGTGTTGTATTTGAATTACTAATTACCTATAAGTATTTTAAAAACATGATTCTTTTTTGGATCTGTGGCTTTGGATATATGTTTTTAACTTTCCAAATATGGTGGATAGGACTTGTTTTAGTTATCTTTTTGGGTATTGTTTTTTACAATATTGCTGTGTGAAAATATGATTCAACTCCTTTAAAAAAAAAATTTTTTTTTTGAAACAGGGTCTCACTTTGTAGTTCAAGCTGGCCCTGAGCTCACTATGTAGCCCAGGCAAGCCTCGAACTCAGCAATCCTCCTGTCTCTGCCTCCCGAGTGCTGGGATTACAGGCATGAGCCACCACACCCAGTTCCTTTAAAATATTTTGCTTTAAGGCCTAGTACAGATTAAGTTTTATAAATATTCTAGGTGTATTTAAAAGTTACAGCTTCCTGTACATATCCGTGGATCAGGCTGGCAGAGGCTGAGGGCCATGCAAACATTTCACTGAGCTAACACAGGCCATCACAGCAGGAAGAATTAGGAATGGCAGTGCTGCTTGGAAAAGTTTTCACATTCCCCACTATCTCTTCTGGGCGCTCTCCCCTAAATATGGGGCTTGGCCTGTCCCCCACTGTCCTTCAAGTCTGTGACATAATCTTACTCTTGACATTAGGAAATACAGTGTACTGTAAGCACTATGCTGCCTGGTTTGGAGGCTTCTCCACTTCCTTTTCTAAGCCCTGGTTTCTTAAGATGCATGGCACAAGTAATAATGTCATCCCCAGGATTCACCAAGGCTCTTAAAACATTTGGGTGATCGGCATATCTCTGGTGGAACAGGAACATTCATGTGGTGGCCTATTCCCTGAGATCATGTCCATCCTGCAAGACCAGGGCAACACAGGTTGTGCTGGTACACACAGCGAGGAACAGCTCAGTGGGCTTCCTGGCTTCCCAGATCCTCCTTACAGCTCAACAGACTTCCCAGAGAGCCAGTTGTGGTCAGGCTGTGAGAGGAGATTACTTTCCATCTGGGGACCAACAGAAAAAAGCAGCAGAGACCAGAAATCAGGGACATTGGTTGACAGTGTTTGGTCACTGGGGTGGGAGCTGCATGTGTGTGTGTGTGTGTGTCTGCGTAAGTGTTGAGGGTGGCATGACGCCTATGCTGATTCAACGAGTTGCTCTTGTATTCCTTCAGTTAGCTGTTGGATATGAACTAGCACCCCAAAATGATTGGTTTTGGGTACCTAAATTAGTTTCAGTTCAGTATGAGAAGCAAAAAAGAAACCAACACTTACATGGGGAAAGATTCTAGGTGCTGTGTTTTAACTCAGAGCATGAGACATAAGGACAAGATGCTTACATTTTCCCTTCAGTCTAAAAGGAAAAGCTTCTCAGAATGCAACAAGCATGACGTGGAGGAAGGTGGTGCTCAGGATGTTTCCCTGGGTTCTGAGCCGCAGAATGAGATGGGGCTGAGGTCCTGGGTCACTTAACTTCTGGATTTGACTGAAACTTTATTGTATGTGGGCTGAATTAGGGGCTCACAAACATCCTTTTTCACTTTTAAGATTCTCTATTTTGTAGCACTACTGCTAAAACAGTAGTGAGGGGAAACTCCATTCTAAACTCCCATTACAACTGTGTTCCACTTTTTTATTTTAACCATGGGTGATCTAGGTAGCCATGTACAAGCATGAGTCTCACAGGAGAAATGAGCAGCAAATCATGGACCTGATATCAAGAAAGCCAACCTTCAGCTCACCCGAGAAGCAGACTGAAGAGGCCAGCCTCATCAAGTATCCAACAACCCAGGAGGGAAAAACCCAAAACTCTCCTGAAATCACCATTCTTAATTTGTGGTTCTTTGGAATCACATGACCCAGAGAAGGCGGGACAAAAACTATAAGCACCGCTTTCTTCTCTCTCCCTAAAGGACAGAACAGGAGAATTACTAGAGAAAAATTATATTGTAAAGAGAAACTCAGCAGGACAGCTTTTTTATGGTCTATTACCAAAACCCTCCCGACACGAATTGTAACACTGGAGGATAAGAAATATAAACCAGTAGGGAAGAAATATAAAGAAAAGAGAAAAAGGGCAAGGAACATAGAGAGTTAGTGAAGGACAAAATTGCAGTGTTAAAATGATCCAAAATGGGTAATGCACTGTCTCAGTAAATTATTTACTCAGGAGAAAATGTAAATCAGGGATGGGAAATCAGACCCGGTAAAGCAAATGTGAATCCCCACGCTTGCCAGGGAAACCGCTCTTACTAACTCAGTATCTGCATGATACCTGCCTTTAAATGACAGCAGTGCTGAGGGTGGAGGTCTGAGAGGTGGATCATGAGTGCATGGCAGGACAGCAGAATGAATTCCTTAGGTACATTAGGGAGCAAAAGGAAGATGAAAATAAATCCCCGAGAAGGCACTAGTTTTGTCTTTCATTTATAACATTCCTTTCTTTGGTAACCTGCAACCAAAACTCAAATACATTTTCTTTTTTTAATCTTCCCTAAGACTTTCAGAAAATAACACTCCTGTGTCAGTCTGCTAAAGGGATATGTGTGTGTGAGAGGGAGGAAGAGAGAGAAGACAGAAACAGAGAGAGTGAGAGTGATGGAGATGGAGAGCCCTTACCGGACTGAAGAAGTGGAAGCCACACAGCACCGTCACGGTGCAGGTGTTCTTACTGATCGGCTGAGTGAAGTGGGCGATCTATAAAGTGAGGACCAGATTGGGCACTAACTTTGTTTAAGTTTCCCTCGATGACTATTTGCGGTGCTTTGTTAAACAGAGGAGAAAATATAGTCTTTAACTAACCATCTAACATCTTGGAATAGAATTCCCAATTCCATACTTTAGTTACAGTTCCAGAAACTTTACCAGGTTTGGCTTTCCCATTGGTTAGTATTTAAAAATAATCAATCTTATATGTTTATGCACATCATAGAAAGATCAGAATGGTATGTGTTGATGGTAACAGTAGTTTTATCTGGGTAGTGGCACAATAAATGATTTTTGTTTTCTTGGATATGCTTCTTTTGTTTCCAAGTTTTCTGCATAAAGCATTTATTCTTTTGCAAAGAGGAAAAATAAGATAAAAACTAAAATGACAAAAATCTAGACTGAGAAAAACTGCAACTCCCACTCATTCCCATCCTCTGTGCATTCTTTTTCTCAGATCAAGAGGGTTCTTCTGCTAACTCCTCCTCCTTTCTTCCACGCTGTGTTCCTTTGGCTGCACCACAGTTCCCTTTGCCTCCTCTTCACAGCCTTCATTTCTGACGAGAAGCACATTGGCTGGGCTTCCTACCCCTCCTGCTCCCCCCCCGCCAGAGGCCTGGAGAAAGCCCTGGCCCAAGCGAGCCTTCCCCGCCGTGGCCCACTCGGGAGGGGGTAATTGCCTCAGTTGGGCTGGGAGCAGGACACCTGCCACACGCAGGCGGCCATGGCGCCAGCAGGGTTCAGGGCTTCGGTGTGAGGGTGTCAGTTGTCTGTGCATCGCAGGCTCTAAAGAAGGAAGTCAAGGCCAGACCACAAGGCTTCATTTTTATCGTCTGTGACTGGAGGGACAGAGCAGAAGGCCAGAATGTGTCTGCAGCAAAAGTCCACTGTGATTTACTACATTTAAGAAAAGATCCATTTCACTATAAATCTGGTACTCACAGTATGATAAGGTCTGTGAGTGAGAGGCAATTTCCCAAAGGGGTGGTGAGAGGGAAGGTCACTCAGAGGTCAGCTAAGTGCCGCCACCAGCTCAGCACCAGTGAAAGCAGCATTCTTCTGTCCCAGGCAAGGCTGCAGGACTCCTGAGGTTCAGGGCTTTACACTGCAGATGTCAGACAACACCACAGAAGGCAGGCACCAAATGATCTTAATGGGCTGCAGGGCAAGGCCAGCATATCTGCCTTTGGCTTCTACATTGATTCATCTCCTGGTCTCATTATTTTTAGAAGGAGTGATTATTAACAAGGATGCATCTGGTGATCGGATTAATTAATGCCATAGCAGGGTGACCAGTGATGAGGTGAAGCCTCCCATAGTTAAGTCTTATTAAAGCTTCTGTTACTCTTCCCAGAATTGAAGAAATTCATTTTTTGCAGGTAAAATTTAATAAATAAAAGCCACATGAATATTTTTTCCCTTTCCGCTTATTCTGCTGCAAAGAGCAAATTAGGGCTGTGACACAGAGTCCCAAAGCAGGCAATGGGCTTTTGCCAGTGATACTGTTATGATCCACAAGTACACTGAGGCTAGACCTGCCCAGACTTCTCCTACCATGACCACTGAACTTCAGGCATTACTTTCAGGGCACATTTCAGAAATTATGGGGTTGCAGAGAACATGGCAGCTGTGTTCAACACACTTGGGCTGGAGTTCAGACTCTCCCCAGAACCAGTCCCTTACACCCCTAGGCCTCAGCTTCTTACTGGACAAACTGGGGTGGGCTGGTGGTCCTGAGCTATGGTGAGGACTGAGGACCACAGCGCAAAAGCATCTGTGTGAGTCAGCTGGACAGGAAGGCCTCCCACAGCAAGGGACATAGAGGTAATGACACAGGCCACAAAGAACCAGAGGATTTACACATGGACTTGTCCAGTCTTCCTTTGCAATATCTGAGTCTTCCCTTAAACCCCTATAGCTCTATACATTTCACCTGGATTAAAACAGCCATAGTCTGCAATTATATAATAGTGTTTTAGATTGTGTTCACACATGGGACCTCATTTTTTTTTTTTTTTTGAGACAGGGTCTTGCATTGTAGTTCAGGCTGGCCCTGAGCTCACTATGGAGCCCAGGCAAGCCTTGAACTCAGCAATCCTCCTGTCTCTGCCTCCCGAGTGCTGGGATTACAGGCGTGAGCCACCATGCCCAGCACTGTGGTATGTGGTATTGATTGCTAGTGGGCATGAGTCACCACACCCAGCATTGTATGTGGTTACTGGGGATTGAACTCAGGATCTCACACATGTGAGGCAGGTGCTGGAACCACTGAGCTAAATCTCTGGCCCTGGGACCTCATTTTATACCAGCAAAGTCACAATGAGATTCATAAGGCTCTACTCTCCAAGTAAAGAATCTGAGACCCAGACTGCCTAACTTTCCCAAAGAAGGACAGAACACACAGAAGCCACCTTTCCCTTTCACTAGCTGAGTGGCTTCATCTTATTCTCCATGCTCCTAGGAGCAGGCATATGATTCACATTTTTCTCATCTTATGTCTTCCAGGGAAGACAGCAAGACACCCAGTGACCCATTCTAGCTTGAAACTGCTAAAAATCTCAGAGATTTCTCTCCATTGTCTTTACTTCCAATTTTTGTATCCAGAGTAAAAGTGCTTTGGAAAAGCCCCAAACCCCTAACAGATGTCAGGTGTGATCATTTCCACTAGGCAAGACTTTGCGGTGTAAAGCCCTGGGCCAAGAACTAGAGAACTGATTCCTATTTCTGGTTCCAGACGAAGCCCATGATCTCTTTAGGAGTCTCACACTGAAGTGGGATGTCTACTCTTTTTCAGATGGACTTGGGAAACAATCTGTAAATGCCAGAAAACATACATGCTGCCAGTAGGAACTGGACAAATGACCCTGAGGAGACTAAAGAACTTTCATCACGAGGGCAGCTATTAGAATGCACCATCATACAGTAAGGTTGAGAATGGAAAGCAAATGCAACACCGAACTCTGGAATAAGGAAATGAAAAGAAGACTATAGTGGGCTTAAAATTTGACCGCTCTTGTGAACCTTAACATTTAGTCATTGAACATTTTAAAAAGCCATGCCATCTGAGAGATGCCCATGTATTATGACTTTTCTGATGCTAAATGCCAGTGGATTTTAATATGAACATGGAAAATGCCTTGTGAGTTATTTTCTATGCAAAAGAAAAGAACTACATCCAGGTCATTGAAAAAAACTAGATAAATAGGGGATATATCTCTGTAGTCACAGCTTGTAGACTCCAGGTTTTATATGTGTGTCAATGTCTATTTATACACCTACATAGTTGTTGAACATTTCAAAGGTGAAGCTTACTACGCATGCATAAGAGCCCCTTACTTTACACTGTCATGATGTTATTTTCTTGCCCTGTCTGGTGGCACTGAATTTTTCTCTGTGTAGTTTTTCAATGTTTTATATATTAAAAACATTATAGGGCTGGGGATTTAACTCAAGTGGTACCGCACCAACCTTGGATGCACAAGGACCTGAGTTCAATCCCTGGTACCGCAAAAAAAACCAAAAAACAAAAAACAAAAAAAAAAAAACACATTATAATAAACTCTTCTTCTTGAGTTAACAACCAAGTCATCATTAATGCACTATTTCTTTCTTCAACTAAACATTTTTGAAGTTTATGAAAACTACTGAGAAGGTAGATTTTCCTCATGTATTACTAATTAAATTCTAAACCAATCTATCTATAGTTTTTTATTCTTGACATCTATAGTATCTAGATATTTCATAAAAATTCATAAGATATAATATCACTATAAAAGTACTGAGTTTCTTGATTTAGAAGGATTTATCCTTTTTTCCCCTTGCTCTTCTATGTCTGTATCAGTTTTATTAAAATTCTTTTATTTTACAGGAGTAGAAGACCCATCTGTTCCTCTCTCATGTCCTCCACAGCCCAGTCTAGAACATTCTCTACTCTCCTGCTCTGCACAGCCACTGGAGCTTGGGATGCTCTGTACTGTCAGGTTTTTGTTTTGTTTTCTACTTCCTGGCTCATTCCTTCTTCTAGGAACAGGAAATAATAGAGCTAAACAGCTAATAGAGCTAGCCAGTTCTCTAGTTTTATTGCATATTTCAACCTTTTCATGTCACCTTTTCCTTTTTCTAAAACTTTTCTTTATGCATTTGGCTCCTCGTTCAGGGGTAGGTATCTATATTCTAAAATATGCTACTTTCAGTTTTCTTATTTCCTCTTCTTAGACATTAATAAAACTTCTTCTTCTTCTTCTTTCTTGTATGGCCACCCCAATCCCTTGGCAACAGACAACCACTCAAGGACTGAGTTAGAATTTAAAACCCCTGAAAGAGGTTCCCATGCAAGATATCATACCTGTATGTGTGTATATATATGTGTGTGTGTCTCCCTCCTCTAGAGATTCAGTTTTGAAGTCTGTCAGTGAATAAACTTGTAAAATCAAAGAGAACAGAAAAGGAACTTTTGGGAATTCATTTTGGCATTTGTGGGATTGCCAGTTCTCCTTAGGTGAAGCTGCCAGTCAATAAGCCCTCAGCTTCAGCACAGGAGAAAGGCTCAGTAATACAAGAGAACTGACTCCACCAATGAGAAACCCACACCCTAAAAAGCAAACCAAGCCCTCCACAACTCAGTATAAATAGCCAACCAATCATCACCACATTTGTGAAGAAGCCTGAACATGAAAGGAGAGATTGAAACACAACAACCAATCAACCAGTCCTGGGATTAACAGAATGAGTTGGGAACAAAAAGAACTTTAGAAATTCTAATTAGCATTGTCAAAAGATTTGGGAAGATACTTCAACCATAAATTAAGAGTAAGACTGGATGAAAGATAATAATCAGAAAACAAAATAAATTTTTGGAAGCAAAATAATACGATTAGCAAACAGAAACTTCAACGGAAAGAATGAAAGATGAAATTAAAACAAAAAAGATTAGAACAAAAAATTATAAGGAACAAAACAAAACAAAAGTAAAGAACACTACCCTAGTAGGTCGCTTATCTGACTGAGGGGTTTTCCAAAAAGAAATTAAAAGTGGAAAGCCAAAGTGAAAAGGCGTTTAGAGAAAACTGAGAAGTTTGGTACAGAGACACACTGGACTCTGCTCTCACGGGCGGCACGCTGTTCATGTAGCTCTCGGTGCACAGGCACCAAAAGCTGCTGGATGAGTTCTGTTGCGCTCTGAGGACTGCCACAGGGTTTATGACGTCAAGTTTGAGCCAGAGATTTAGCTCGGAGGTTCTGGCACCTGCCTAGCAAGCACACAGTCCCTGATTCAATCCCCAGTAACTACATACAATACCGGGCGTGGTGACTCATGCCCACCAGCAATCAGTACCACACACTTTAGTGCCTGGTGAGGTGGCTCACACCTGTAATCCCAGCACTAGCAAGGCAGAGACAGTGGGATTGCTGAATTCAAGGCTACTTTGGGCTATATAGTGAGTCCAGGACCAACCTGAACTATTAGGCAAGACTCTCAAAAAAATTAAGAAAGAAAAAGGATGTCAGGTTTTTTAAAAAAAGATGTTCTTTTCCCCTAAAATTTTCTTATATCAAAAGCACCAACATCTCTATCACAGCGAGCAACACAACCACAGCTGACATTATCACCATAGTCACTTTCACTGCCACAGCTGCTGACCACCCAGAGCCACCATCATGAACACCACGTCCACTGGCATGCCCATGGCCCAACCTTTACATCTGTAAGCCTCTCATCGTCACCTCCACACGGGCCCTGCTGTCACTGCTCCTGCTTTGATTTTCACATATACACACCAGACTTCAGTGCATGTGAACTTAGGAGAAAAATCTAGTACTTACTAAGTAGTTAAATGCTTTAAACAACCTTGAAGACACTTGCTCAAGATGCTCACATGGATTTTCTCATTTCAAAACATTTCTACTTACTTGGCAAAGTTAACTGGAGTTGCCTTATGCTTCAGGAAAATAATATTCCACTTCTCCATGTTCCGTAAAATTAGCCTCATTTAGTAAGACTATATAAAACAAATACTGAAAATCAGACATATATTCTACTTTGATTAAAGAGAAAAATACTTGTTATCTGATTTCTAATATGATGTTGGTCATAATGGCTCCCTTTTCTCTCCTGAATCTTCCCTTGGGGAAAACTGTCAAGACAGCTGGTAGCTCTGGGCCTTCCTAACATCAGCACATGAGAGTGAGGGAGTGAGAGACTCACTGCTACGCACTGGCCAGTCGCTTGCTGGCTTAGGGCAGTGGGTCACCCAGAGAGGTTACTAACGCCATTGAAAAGCATCAGTTCAAAGTATTCATGAAGGAGTCTTCTGGCAGTCACTATGACACACAGTTTTATGGGGCAGTAGTATTTAATGGCGTTCTGATGTTATCTGAATGTTTATCAATCCTGTCAAAATGATTTATACAGGTTTCAAAAAGAATTCTGATTTTTAAATTTATTATTTAAAGATATGACATTTTGATCTATTGTCATGAATAAAAATAAAAATATTACTTAGATGTTTGGACAAAACCATAATGAGATGTTGCTCCACTTACTATTGTGGCTAAAAATGACAAAACCAACCGACCTCACCGCGTGCTGATGGATAAGGCTGCAGAATCGCTGCAATTCTCTTGGAGTCCTCAGGGAGGCAGAGGCACAGATACTTCAGAAAACAGCTGGACGGTTTCTTTAAAAGTTCGACATACTTGCCAAATAATCATGCTGGCATTTATTCCTAGGCATTTACCCAAGTGAAACAAAAAATTATGGCTACACAGACAGGTGATAAATGAATATTTATAGCAGATTTACTCATATTTGACCCAAACTGAAAACCATCCAAATGTTCATGAAGTGATAACTGAATAAACTATACCTCTTATTTACAATGGACATATAAAAGGCATATAAAAGGAATAAATGACATATATGCAGCAAATGGATGAGTCTCAAATTAATTATACTTAGTGAAAAGAGCCAGACTCAGCAGGTTACATACTATGTGTGATCACTTGTTTCTGACATGGTGGAGATGGCCAAACTAGAAGGGTAGAGCATAGATCGGAGGTTCCCTGGAATGAGGCTAATTTACAGTAATGGAGCTGATGTACTGACTGTGCATGACTGTGTACATTTATTGTATGAACTTAGGTTCATATACCTGCCTGCCTAAAATGAATAAATTTTATCATACCGTATACATGACCTTAATAACCAAACAAAACAACTCAGTGTGGCAATGGAACTATCTCTTGGAGGAAGACGGGTTAGATTCATTACCATCTGTTAGGGCTTCCTATGTTCCTCCAAAGCTTCATGCAGTGATGGGTGGGGCTTTTCAGAGGGGGCTGGATCTAGGGTGTGTGCCATTGAGACCAAGGATGTGATGCTAGGATTACAGTTGTGTGATTACTGAGTTTACTCCACTGATTGTCCTGCCATTCTACTGGGTGCGAGTGGGGCAGGTAGCCTGTATAGACCATAAGGCTGCTAGTGTCACTTTTCCTTTGCTGCTTTTTATCTTCTGTTGCCTGCTGCCTGCTCTGTGATGCCCTCTGCCACGTCACTCTACTTTGGAGCCAGCCAACTATGCACTGGAACCTCTATGAACTGTAAACTGAAATAAACCTTTCCTCGCTAACTTGTGTGTCACATATTTTTATTTTTAGGAACCTTGCCCATGATGTTCTCTGTATGAACATGTGAGAAATGGTATAAGGTCTATGACCTTAAACTTAAGGGATTAAAGGATAAAAAGTTAGAAATTTTTTTTACTAAAGTAGAAGGAAACTGCAAAAAATTTCCAGTTTTAAGGTCATTATACCTCTTTATTTTGTTATGGACATACTTTTTCACAAGCACATGGAGTGAGAAAATGATGACCTATGGGAGTGTTAGTTTCAATCTTAAATGTCCTCCGAAGCCTGTATGCTGAACATGAGGCTGTCAGTTGGTGACCTATTCAAAGTTAGTACAACCTCTAAGACAAAGAGCCTGTGGTGATGACAAAGAGCATGGGCTCACCACTGCTCTAAGACGTGGAGCCAGATGAGAGGCAGTGAGGTCACTGGGGTGTGCTCTCGAGGGAGACACTGAGACCCCAGCCCCCTCTTTCTCTTTGCTTCTCACTGCCTTGAGGTGAGCAGCTTGTCTCCACTACAGGTGTCCCACCATGACGCCAGATCTCACCAAAGGGAACAGAGCCAAGCAATAAAGTTCTGAAATCTCAAAACCAGGAGCCAAATGAGTCTTTTCTCCTTATAAGGTGACTTATGTCCTTTCTCCTTATAAGGTGACTTATTTTTACAGTGGTAAAAATGGATGAGGCCATTTCAGACAGAGAGAAGGTTTTAAAATTGGTGAAATTCCTAATGATGAGATTCAAAGGAGCAAGTAGTAGTAGAAATATGATTCTTTTTTTTTTTTTTTTTTTTTTTTTTTGAGACAGGGTCTCGCTTTGTAGTTGAGGCTGGCTCTGAGCTCACTATGTAGCCCAAGCAAACCTCGAACTCAGCAATCCTCCTGTCTGTGCCTCCCGAGTGCTGGGATTACAGGTGTGAGCCACCACGCCTGGCAGAAATATGATTCTTATATAACACTTTTAATTTAAAGCTATATTATAGCTTTAGACATAGCAATGTATTGGCCTAAAAATCAGTAGAAATTAAAGCCACAACACATGCCACAAATTGAGAAACTGTATGTCCTAAAGGGGCCACTACACACTCTAGGGGTCCGTTTTCTCCACTTCCACCTTCCTCTTCTTGAGGCAAGGACTCTGTTTAATACAGAGCTTCTGTAGGGGCCATGCTAGGTCTTTCTCTAGACTTTTGGTCATCATTCCTTCCTTTAATAAATACATTTTTGATTACCATCTTTCCATTATGGATTATTCTGTCTTCCTTAAATCCATATACTTAAGTCCTATTTCCCTGCACCACAGAATGTGACATGATTTGAAAACAAAACAATCACCGTAGATATGATTAGCTGAGATCATACTAGAGCAGAGTGGACCCCTATCCTATGTGAGCAATGTTTTTATAGAAGCAGCAATTGGAACATATACAGTGTGAAAATGAGAGCAGACAGCAAGGAGATGCAACGAGAAGGAAGGTGAGAGGCTGACACAGCTCCCCTGGAAGCTGGGAAAGAAGCAAAGAGCAGGTTCTTCCTGACAGACTGCAAAGGAACCAGCTCTGCTGACAGCTAGATCTCCAACTTGTTGTTTTCAGAATTGTGAGATAATATATTTCTACTTTTTGAAACCAAACCAAAGGATAACATAAAACCAAGCAAGAAGAAATGAAATTATCTGAAAGTACATTTTCTACTTACAAGGAGGCTCTGCAAATGGATGACTCCATTGTCAGAACCCATCAGACGGCTGTGTTTTCTTAATGCTGCCCTTTGTGGGCCAGATGTGGCCAAGCACCTCCTTGATGTCTGGGGTGCATCTCCCTGACTGAACACCACCTCCTTGCCTTCCCCAGCTTGTTTCAGGTCTGAATCTTCAACAGCCTTAGAAGTTTTACCTACTTTTAAAGCCAACTGAAGTAATCTTTTCTGGTGGAAAGAAGAGCCCCAAACCACTCTACAGGGTAATGGTAGCTTGCAGACTAAGCTGGTATCATATTCTTTGCAGAAATCATAGACTCTCCTCCTGGCAAGGGCTTTCCTCACATCCTGTGTTGGGGCATATGGACGACCTCAGGAGCCTCACATGGCAGCTGTTACATCAGTTTCCAAGTGCAGGGACCTGAGCAGTGACTGTAATGACATTTTCCTGGCTGGCTCTGACCTCTGAATCTCACTGATTAGTCTAACACACACTGTGAACATCAACCAGTTAGGACTTGGAGCCAAAACTCAAAAATTGCTTTAAAACGGCAAGAGATGTTTAAGACATAATTTCTGTGACCGAACCATTAACTTGCTCACTTCCCAATTTGTGATTATTTTTTATATCCTTCTCTTTCAATTATTTTCCCAGTTTGGCTTATGCTTCTGTGGTAGTTACTCCTAATCACTAAAACACATTTTGTAGGTAGTTCATGCTCCTGGTCATAGAGAGCAGCCAATGTGGACAGGCAAGATTTAACAAATATCCTACTTGGTGTATATTTAGCTTCCCACCATCTTATTTATATTTCTCTTGCTTAAACAAAAGCAGTATTTTTCACAAAATATTGGTGGAATTTGTGTACTCGGAGGGGTAATTTAAAGATTACCCATGTGTGACGATGATGCTCTATTATTCTTTTTTTTTTTTTCTTTCTTTTGAGACAGGGTCTCGCTTTATAGTTCAGGCTGGCCCTGAGCTCACTATGGTGCCCAGGCAAGCCGCCACGAACTCAGCAATCCTTCTGTCTCTGCCTCCCGAGTGCTGGATGCTCTATTATTTAAGGTAAATCACAGGCCCCGACACATTAAGGATATCATGTATCAGCAGATGTTTGCAGACACAAAACCAGCCATGAATCTTTGAGTGTCTCCCACTTTGCCAACACTCAGGTCTTCCTCTCTCCACACCCTCTATTTCCCACGTGCATGTTCATTTTTGTCATTCCAAATCACACCTTCACCTCTTTTAAAAGAATTGCTGTGAACACACAGCTCTAGATCCAGGATGCCAACGTGGCACTCTTCTGGTGCTCTGCAACAGAAGCACAGTGGTTGTCCCATTTCTAGCTTGCCTGGTCCCGACTGGGGCTTCATCTGTTATATCAAGAAACATTTCTTACATCTAACTAGACACAAGTGTGATCCAGAAGTGCAAGCAGTATGATTTATAGCTACACTGACCTTGAAAACAAAGCAGACTGCTTTTATGAAAGTCAGTTCTCATGCTTTAAACTTAATTTTTTATTATTATAAAACATGCCATGATGCATGAGGATTTGCTGACCATGAGATTATTTCAACCATGACATTTTAACCTCCAAAATTTTCTCCCTTTATTTCCTACCTACAGGGTGTATTTCTGTGACATATTTATTTAGCTTGACTTCTCTGGGTTCTGCTCTTCCACAGTCCTGGGCACTGTCCTTTCCCATGAACTCAGTGTTTCAGTTACCATTTCTTCTTCACCTTTTCTGGTGAATGGCTGCCATCTTACTTCCACTAAAAATATGTATCATTTTCTTTTGCTCAAAAATACACACACACACACACACACACACACAGTCTCCACACATGGCTGGTACCTGCTGCATGCCTTGCATGGTTTGTTGCAGGAACTGGAGTTGCTGGTCCTTGGTGAGGTTTTCTTCTGTTCTGAAAAGCTGTTCTTTTTCCTGTTTCAGCAATTCCACCTCGTTCCTGTAGGCGTCCAGTTGCCAACGGAGACTGTCATTCTCCTCCTTGAGAGCATAGGCCTGAGCAGCCAAGGCTGAAGGACAAACAGAGAGTATCCAAGTGAGTGACCTGGGTTGGAATGAGGAGGCATCTGGTAGGAAAGGGAATCTCTCACCTCCACTCATGACATTCATTTCCACTCAGAAGTCAAAACCCAAATGCATTACTTTTTTTGGAATTGTTTGTTTTTGCATTGCTGGGCATGGAAACTTGCTAGAAAAGTGCTTTACCACTAAGCCCTATCTCCAGCCCTTCTTCTGAACTTCTCTACTGTATTTGTTCTATTTCCCATAGGAGTGTTGATTGTGGAGACAGGATTAACTCCTTCCAAATTCTTATGTCCTGACCTCTAGACACCTTCACCTAAACTGATCTGTGTTGCTCAGGAATGAAGATACTCCAAATTCCAAGCAACAATCAAATCTATCACATTACAGTCCCCTTACCCTACAGGACTGCTTTGCTCCATGGAGTGTCACTTTCTTCCAAATAATCAGCTGTTCCACAGGTTGAGGCATGTAGCAGCCTCCCAGGAGAGAGGAATTTATATGCACACCACTCCTCCCTGCTCTACTGCTGGGACAAATTGCACAAACTGTTTTCTGTAACTCCTATCAGAATGGCAACCCAATTCCATCTGTTTCACCAAAAGATTAAAACTCCTTTTCCCTACAAGGTTGAGTGGTTACTCTATGCCTCCTCTCTGAAACCTGAAATTCTCTCTGGGTAGATCAGTCTTCATTTAGGTATCCATCTTGCTGAGAAACTGAGACAGTTCATACAGGGCCTTAAACATCTTAAGGCTTCAGAAACTGAAGGAACAGAATAAGAGAGAAGACTGAATGGGTTAAAGGAAAGACTGAGAAAAAAGTCACTTCCTATGGCTTCTGGTCTCCCCAGGACTACCACCAGCAGTACCACTGCTACTAATGGCCAGCCGGACAACCACAGAGCACCAAGCACTGGACAGGGCACTTTCCTTCTCTATCTCTCTCTCCCTTTCCCCCTTTCTCTCCCTTTTCCTCTCTCTCTCCCTCTCCCTCTTTTTGACACAGGGTCTCACTTTGTAGCTCAGGCAAACCTGAAACTCAGCAATCTGGCCTCTGCCTCCTGAGGATTACAAGCAAGAGCCAGCACACCTGGCATGTGGTATTGATTGCTCGTTGGCGTGAGTGGCCATGCCTGTATTGTATGTAGCTGGGATTGAACCAGGAACCTTGCGCTTCCTAGGCTGAGCTGAATCTCCAGCCCCCTGGACAGGACATTTTCTAAAGGGACACACTGCATCTTCCCATCGAGGTTGAGATGAAGGGGCTCTAATCTCTAGTTTTACAGATGAGAGAAATCAGGAACAGAGAATGTAGATAACTTGTTCAACCACACAAAGCAAATAACAGAAGTTGTTTGCAAACCCAGGGTCTCAACCACTACACCCTGTCAGTGGCAGTGTGTTTGCTTTTTACCAACTGTTGGAAACCCAGTCTCTTGTTCTCCTCACTGCTCCCTTGTGTCCCATCCTTTTTTATTCCCTCTCAGAAAAATCACTCCTCACTCCTGTAAGCAAGAGAATGAAAGAAAATTTCTTCCTAGATGTAAGGGAATCCGCTATGCATCAGGCTCTCGTTCTATGCCTGTTCAGCACTTGCCCTGCCCACCAAGTCCTAGGAGTCCTCATGGAGACTATGCTTTCTGATGCTCACCTGCACAGGGTGGTACGGTCCTCATGAAGCTCTGCCAAGGTACTCAGAGCTCAAGGAATTTGCTCCATAAACATCAAACAGCAAATTATGGTAATAATAGTTTTAGGTTGTATTTTACAGTTTTCCACTTTGCAAAATGATAATCTACGTATAGTACAGTCTGAAATACTAATCAAACAGAACATGCTATTAACCAAAATATTCCCTACCTCAAGTCATTAAGGATCAATTACTAAACGAGCATTTACTCTATACTTCCCTAGGCCCAGGTCTGTCTGGGATCCTGGAATGCTTACAGGAATGAAGTGGAGTTGCTAAAACAGGAAAAATAACAGTTTTGCAGACAAGTGAGGAAATATGATGCTGTTTCGCTCAAGGAACTTAAAACAAATACTTCCTTAAATTACATATTCTGTTGTTGAAAAATATTATAATATATACTAATTTGTTTTATTTATACTAACAGCTTATCTTAGCTCACTGAAAATAAAGTTTGTGTTATTATCTGTTTCGTAAGAAACTTCTGGTTTATATGTCAGTGAAGGTGTTTTATTTTTCACTAAAAAGATTTACAAAAATCTGACAGAGCCAGGTGTGGTGGCTCACGCCTGTAATCCCAGCACTCGGGAGGCAGAGGCAGGAGGACTGCTGAGTTGGAGGCTTGATTGGGCTGTATGGTGAGCTCAGGACCAGTCTGAACCACAGAGTGAGACCCTGTCTCAAAAAAAGAAATCTAATAGAAATTGACACATTTAAAAGGAAACTAATGCTTTCAGAGGAAGAGAAAACACAATGCCTGGCATACAGTAGGTGTTCATTCAGTAAATGTCTAAATGACTAAATGAGCAAGTTAGTGTGAATATACATGACAAAGGAATGCATTCTGTAAGACTGCATAGCAGGGAGAAGTGTGAATTGGAAGAGAAAAAAGTGCTTCGAAAGACAAAAACCCCAATACCTAGAGAAATATGCCTCAGGAGCATGATCACAGGCAGAAACCAAGAGAGAAAACTGTAAGTGAACTATTCAGGAAAGAAAGGAGAGGAACTTGACCATGAGCCAAGTGTTTCCTTGAAAGTAGCCCGGTGAGGCCAGGCGCTGAGAGAGGACAGGGAAGGAAAGGCTCAGCGAGGGGACTGAGAACCACTGGCGGAACTTGGAGAAGTGGAAGGACACAGTGAAACTGGTGAGCGTGGAAGATAAGTTTGGGATGGTGCATGGTATGAACTGGAGGCTGAGGAGAACGAATGAAGGAAATTCTACTTGGTGTAGACATGTGTGCAAAACCAAGGAGCAGCTGATTTCTGGTTTTCAGGAACCTATAAACTGGAAATGTCGCAGGGCACACTCAGAGGATGAGCTGGTGCTTCCTAACCCTGTGCAGTCCAACTCAGATCCTGCCCACACCCCAGGATACCAGCTCCTGACATCTCTAGCCACCCACCCACAGGAAAACGGTTACAAGGCATCACTTCAGAGAGGGATGTTGTAATAGGACAAAATCACAGGAAATGCAAATGATGAAAAAACTGTTGGCACTACACAGGCACATTACTACATTTAGTAGCATTCAAAGACACTTAAGTCATTTCCTTAGGAAGCTCTATTTGGCCCCTTTTCAATTCAGAGTGGCATTTTTATTATCATAACTGATAGCAGGTGTTTGTGAAGAAATCGATTAGTATGCAGGGATGGAAATTACATTTTCCAAATGAATTGCATAGTCTGCAAGATATGCTGAAATCTGTGTAGCAAAATGCAAAAGCAGCTATAAAACATGTGCTGGCAACATTATTTAGATAAATTATCTTAACATAAATACATGTAGGAGAGTGCACCATCCATTATGTGAGAGGCTCTCTTACACACTCGTAGGATGGCACTACTGAGAGCTCTCCTTCTGGTCTAAGCCAAATGACCACTGTGCTTGCCAAGCAGATATAATGCTGTCTACACCCCTGGGCCAGGCCTGTGATATCACTACATGAAAGAAAGAGGGGTGCAGAGAAAGTATGAGACAGAATGAGAATTCTCTCCATCACAGGAAAATCAATACCATAACCAATCTCATCATCATTTTTATAATTGGGGCATATAACTGATTTACATTCTTGATTAAATAATTTCAAGCTTGGTATTGGCAAAACAAAACAAAACAAAACAAAAAAACCCTGGTCATTCATGTGGCAGCAAAGTGGTTATCTTCTAAAGGGTGAGAAATGTATATTGACTCCACTTAACTTTAGGCCGCTTGTTTATAAACACTGTTCAGCATCATCCTGCTGCCCTGAGTCCATTCCTCCCTTAAGGACACCTGGAAGAAGCTATGTTATGTTCCTGGGTGAAATCTCCAAACAAAATTCTAACAACTGTTGACCTTGTATGATTTTTTAGTGTGTTAAAGGTCCGGAAACTTGAAATGCTCACTCCTTTTTTTCCTCTTTAGTTCCTTCTAGGTTAGTGTATTCCGCAGTTTTGATAAATGTGTCATCACGCTTCCAGGATAAAAGTTACCCTTCAGAAAGTAAACACAGAAGTCCACACTATTCAAACAAGTATAAAGACCAAAAATAAAGTGCAGTGTGAATCTTCAAGTGAGAGTCACCAAGAAGGGCGCTGCATGCCTATAAGAGGAACGGTTAGCTAAGAGACATGTCATGTGGGTTACCTATTGTCAAATCGACAAGGAATACAAGACATCCTAAATGTAAACTCTATTGAACAGAATTAAGTCTCTGGTGATTCTGAAAGCATCGATGAATCTAGTGGTCCCTTTGGATTATTAGCAGTTAATTCAGTCACGACTGAAAGATTATGAAAGGAACTATAGCATATTAACAGGGGCAAGGCCAAGGCAACCATGCATGGACACTTTCTCAGTACTTTAAAAAAGATTTTGGCTATTGAAATTTTCTGTCTGAATCAAAAGTGAAATAAAAACACTAAAAGTGTTTTAAAAAATTAAGGTAGAGCCGGGTGTGGTGGCTCATGCCTGTAATCCCAGCACTCGGGAGGCAGAGGCAGGAGGATTGCTTTGAGTTCACGGCTTGCCTGGGCTACATAGTGAGCTCAGGGCCAGCTGAACTACAAAGCGAGACCCTGTCTCAAAAAAAAAATTAAGGTACATTTCAAAAATTAGCTAAGAAACTGCTAAAGTGATGCTAATATATTAAAGTTGACCCAGAGAGTAAGTTGCACTAATGAAGAAAAGATTTAAAGATATTATACGGCACCTCATTGTGTGCTTTACTATATTCTATATAAACTTTTTCCTTATATTAATTATGGTCAAAGTGACCTTCTCCCTCTCCTGTAGTACTTCCTGCATTTCCATGGGAACAGATAATGACATGCTTAACTTCCTTGAGTAAATAATCTAGTGAAAGCCTTGAAATCTCTCTCTTACCAGCCTGAGCCAGCCTCAGAAAAATAATTAGCAAAATATGAAAACTGTAAGTTATTTTGGGTGATATCCCAGTAAGCCAACAGTATGTTAATGTTTTTTTCATGCTCACACAAGATGCCACTAAATAATAAAACACTTTTAACACATGGTTGTTAGCAGTATCTCGATTTCTCCAAAACTGCTCATCATTGCAGCTTTGGTAACTGCTATGTTTAACACTTTCCCTCTGCTCTTGAAGACATTCTCCTGGGATGGTGGGAAGGGACTGCTGGGCTGTATATTTCCTTCCCACATGCAAAGAAAGTATTTTTAAAAGGATTGTACTGGTTGCTATCCAGTCAGACAATTGTACTGGCAGGTCCGGAACAGAGGACATGGGGACAGGCTCAAGGCCTAGAAGACAACACCACACAGCTGTACCTTCAGGGGCTTGCTCCTTTCCTCTGCCACCACTGTGCCTCTGGTCCCCTACGAGGCAGAGCTGCAGTTATGGTTCAGTGACTTGAGGGCTCTTCGATGGCCCATTGGCCTCCTCATATTCCAAATCTTCTTCTGGGGTATCCGAGGTTTCCAGATGAGGCAGAGACACATGCTGTATACACACAGTCATGCTTCTCTTTGTACAGTACCATGACATTCCCTAGAGATACCTGTCCTAGGGGTTTGCAGGTGATTGGTTCTCCCCAGGGTGATGTGGAAGACTGACACATGCCTTCTGGGGACTGAGAAAGCTTGGGTCTATGTGTTGGTCGGAGGAATGATGTCTTGGACTATTCTGTGACCCAGAACTAAGTGCTTTCTTTTTGGTTAACTCACTGAAAATCTGGGACTGACTTACAAGCAGCTGGTGTTACTCTGAGTTCTCCAAACACAAATCTTATGGTGGGCAAATCAGAACAGATATTTCTAGCCCCAGGATTTCCAGTTCCTGTGTGTGGCATGAAGCTTCAGCCTCTATATTCTTTATGTCCCCAGCTGGTGCTGATGCTGCAGGATGCTGCAGGTGCTTAGACCACATTTGAGAGTCACTGTTCACTCCATCCCTGCTACCCCTGCTTCCTGAACTAGGGCTGTGGCTTGTGTGGACAAGCACTTTGCATACTTAGCTTTGACTGAGGTTTCATGCCAGGTCTTCTTCTGTATATTCCCAGTACCCTGGCACTGCACAGGTGAGAGCCATCCTGTCCCTGCTTTGCACCCAGAACCCAGCCCTGCCTCAATGCCGTCAGCACTGCCTGACAGATTTAGGGGATGTCTTGGGCAAAAGGTACTTGCCACTGTGTTTTCCTTCTTGTTTTCTCCAAGGGATAGTAGTGGTCATATTAACAGTAGGAGCTAACCAGTTTGTGCACCAGGCACTGTGCTAAGCATGTCATTTGCACAATCCCCACCCTTTCCACCCTCACAGAAACATGATACAGTACACACGATTATAGCTGCTGTTTCACTGGTGACAGAACTGAAGTTTAGAGAGATGGAGGAGGCACAGCTGGGCAGAGCCACAGGGTGAGACTTGAGAACTATTTCCCTAAGTGTGAGGTGTGGCAGAGGTCACTGGACACATTCCAGCTTGAGGAAGGAAGAAACCAGGGACCTACTGTGGTTCCTGCCAGAGTTGAAACATTCCATATGGGTCTGTTAGAAAAGTAGAGAAGACAGTGCTATTTGAAAATAAACACATATTCTGCAAGAGAAATTTGCACAGTATAGATAAACTCCCCCTGCTGAAGTCTGCAGGCCTCACTGGAACTGCCTGGGAAGGGACCTCTCCTTTCGCTCCCTCTCCTCTCATGGAGATTCCCACTAACCGCTATGCTCATGAGCCTTGACATGATGAGGCTTCCTTAAGACAGCTGTGCTGGAGACTCCTGCTACTCTTAGGACTGCTGAAGAGCCAGAGGTAGAACTCTGTCCATCCATCTGAACTCACTCACTGAGGCTTTTCTAAGATTCCTCTTCCTGTGACTCTGGCCCCCAGTAGTGCACCCTGCTGGGTCCACTCTCAGTGCACCAATATGGGCAAAGGGCAAGGGCCAGGCCCACCTCAGAAGACTAAATGTCGCCACAGGTACCTCCCAGTGGCCTGCCAGAGCTGACATCCACTGAACGGCCAGTCTGCTACATAGCCTCTTATGGTGCCAACAAAGTACAATTGATCTATTTTTCAGTAAAACCTGTATCCCCACTGAAGCAGCAATCTTCCTCAAATTGCTCATGGAAATTCCTTCTGCTACATTTTTGCAAGATTATTATTATTACGACTTAGCATTGACATAACATTTTATGTTTGCGGTGTGTATTATAGTGTGCACATTAGCTATTATTAGGGAGAGCTAAACAGACACACAAGGCAGCGTCTATTTCCATCTTTGTGTGAGGCCAGTGGAATAAGAATAATTTGGAGAGCGCAGGTAAGCTAGAGCTGTTATTATATGGCTTAAATGTGAGTCTGGAGGCACCACTGGTAGCAGGTGACTCAAGGAGAAACATCCTCTGTCCCTCCCACAGCACTCCTCTTCCAAGTGAGGAGGCCTGCACCAGGCCCAGGCATGTGGGAGTCACGTCACGCTGTCTCACTTTTCCACTTACGTGGGTCTCTTCTCCAATCAGCCCCTTTTCTTCAGAGGAAAAAAGCAGTAAAAAGAGGCACGTTTCCTTCTTCCAATAGCAGCCAGTCTGTCACTGAAAATGGGGAAGGACGCTGCCCAGTGAGAGACACTGTGAGAGTTCTTGGGGTGGGGGGAGGAGGGTGAGGCTGGCTAACAGCTGGGCATCTTCTCTGGGCTCCGCAGAAGGGGCTGAGTGTCCGACCCCTGCTGACCTGCAGCTCAGAGCCCAGCCAAAGACAGAAGCGCAGATGGGAGCCTGGAGGAAGCCAAAGAGAAAGGCTCCCTCTCTGAGGGTTGCAGGGTGGTGGTGGCAGCCAGAAAAAGGGACTGAGGCCTCTGCCTGCCATGGGGCAATCCAGGGAGTGCTCTTCCTTGAAGCAGCAGTGGCTGGGCCAGGCCTTGAGGTCCCGCTCCCACCAGAGCAGGGACTGCAGCACAGTGGAAACTGCTTTAACAGTGAGCCAGAAGCTCCAGGAAAAGGTGTCAGGGCTGAGCAGGCAGGACCAGGAGGGGAGCCAGGAGGGGAAGCTAGATTCTTACAGAGTCCCAGTGCCAGGGGCGTAGCAAGAGAGGCCCATCTTCTCCGTTCACCCTTTTCTTCTGATTAGATTTTAATTTTCCTTTTTGTTTTCAATCCCTATTTTGGTTTTCAAGGCCTAGGTTTACTTTTTTTTTTTTTTTAACTTGTTCTCTGAAGGCTATAGATTATTTTTTAGGGCATTTGGCTTTGATGTGACCAAGATAGATCACAAAACACTGAGTTTGGAAACAAGGAGCCTCCCCAGGCCAGGTGAGCTTCCGTCAGAGGCTCCGTGCCATCCTGGAGTGGGTCACCACTGTGGGGTTTTATTTTTCTGACCTCACTAAGACCAAAGTTGGTCTTATCCAAAGACAGAAGCTGTAAACAGCAATTCTTGCCCTGAAAAATTGCCTCTATCCATTTTATCACCCTGTGACAGATCATTTCTTTCTACTTCCAACCTACCGATTTCACTTTAAACAAATGATCACTAATTCCTTTTAGGAATTCTTCTGTTGAAGAAGCAATATTTGCCTTCCCCTGCGATATACCCTTCTGTCTCCTTCTCCCTCTCTCTCATAAAACTACCTTCTTCTGAGCAAGCACAGGCCTGCCCGGTCAGGAGGTTCATGGGCCCAGATATGTGAAGTTTCCCACTGCAGCTGTATGGAGACTGGCCCCTCCCAGCCAGAAGTCGTCTTCCCTTTTTTTCTGCCACAGCACAGGTGGGGACAGCCCCTCTCGGAGCAGTCCTCAAGGACCTGCTACCCTTTCACTACGGTTCCTCGGCATAGGGACTGGATTCCCATTTCCTAATACCCTCCTCAAACCTTCTTGCAGGGGTGTTTCCTTCATTCTTTTTGGTACCTGGTTCTTTCAGTACTTTGCAAGCACGTCTCTGTTGATGAAAGGATCTTCTCTCCATCTTTTACTATCCAACATGGCCAATGTGGCTTCTCTGCCTTCTAAGTCATCTCCTCAGATTCCATTAATCTATCTGCCCACTCTGATGCTACTTCCTGCCTCTCCTGTGATGATACTGTGAGTGAATTCTTTCATTAATCCTCCAGGCTATGTTCAAAACACACTGTTTTGATCTATGAGGTGCTGCCATTCATTACTTTTCTTTGCAGCCACATTTCTGCCACGACAGGTTTAAGGATGGTGCTCAGAAAGGGCTGGCTGAACCTCTGGAACCAAGCATCACTGGCCAGGGGTCCTTGGACGGACCAACCTCTTTGTGGAAGACGAGGCCCCTTCTGGGCATACAAACTCCCAGCCCAGATGCTGCATGTGAATAGCCACAGGCTTCCTCTCTGGCAAAGGCCCAGGCCTACGTGCTTCCCTCCCTGACCTGTGATGGGGGAAAAATCCGTCCCTGGCTGTGCTCCTAGAGTCAGAGCGATGAGGTCTCTGTCCCTGGCTTGCAACGCCTTTCTCTGGGTCAGGCCGCCCTGCTTCTCCGCCAACACAGCTATCCTTCAGTTCACCGGAGGCGCTTCCCATGCACCCGACGCCGACTTGGTGAGTGGACTTCTCCATGTGGGTCTCACAAGTTAGACTGAGCAATTTTCTTCTCACTGCTCCTTGTTTTATTCTTGTCTACATCAGTACCTCTGTCCACTACACATTTTTATCTTTTACTTCATTTTTTCTCACTCTCACATTTCATTTCTCAACCCACTTTGCTCCTTTCCCCCCTGGTACTGGCAGCAGCTCATCATCAGGCTGCAGGCCAATCTTCAATCCTTTGTGCATCCAAGTGTTTTAGTGGCGGAAGCTGGAGCACTGAGCCCCGGGCAGTGGCATTTGTATAAAGTCCCCCGAGTGATTCGCAAGCACCAGGGCTGTGAACCACTCATTTATTTATACCTCGTGTTACACTCGCCAGTATTAGCTCTCCACACTACTACAGTGCGTGGCTATCTGTAAAATGTCATAGAAACCCTTCACTGGCTATTTCTCATACTCTCATCATGGAAACAAGCGCCATGAGCTCTATGAGAGTGCAATACAAGCCGAGCTTTGGAGAAGAGTCGATACTTGCCGAGCTACACCAGTAACGGGAAGCTGCTTCAAAGAGCCCCTGACCCTGGCTCAGTGAGCGCGTTTGCTCACTGTGGCCAGGGGCTCCGACCGCTGCTGCGGGGAGACGCGTTCTCTCTCCCCAGGCCGGCTTCCCGGAGCGGTCCTCGGACTCTGACCACCCACGTGACTCTCTTCAACAGCATGTCCGGGTGAACCCGGCAGTCCTCATCGGGCCCGGAAAGCAGGAAGCACTGGGAAAAAAGCCGAGGATATGTTTCCAGAACTCCTTATACGTCGTCCATGCCGACGCCTCCAGTATACTTTCTTCTACCGGACAAATCTTCTCATTAATTCTTTTCATGCTCAGAGTTTGAGTGCTAAAAAATTCTACTTCAGCAAACTCAGCATCCATCTTCTCTGAGTCCTTGGGCAGGGAAAGTGCATGTGTTTTATAAACTGTCTGGATGGCTAAATTATAGCAATTTTTCCCTGGGAGAAAGTTGTTCAGACATTAAAATCCTCTTTATATTAAGCACGATAACCTTTCTCACATTCCCACAAAACCCAGTTTTTGCTTTGCTCATTAAAATGATATGGGTTTCTGATAAGTATACTTTCTTAGGCAGCAATGTTTTATTTTGCCAGCAACGCCTTATGAAGCCCCTGCAAGTGCTGAAGCCCCAGTTAAGCACAATTAATCAGACACTAAATGCTTTTAAACAGCTTACCTCTTTTTTAATTGAGAAATAGAGCTATTTGGGCAAGTTTATGAGGTGACCTTGATTAAATGAAAGAGGTCAGGGATAGAACAGACTTCAAGTCCATATTCAATGTTTTTAAAAAATGACTTCCTTCCAATTAAGCAGGAATTAGCATGAAATATTTTGTTTCTAAAAGGTTAGAAGAATTCCTATGAGAAGGCAGCTCTCTTGTTACTAGTTTTTTATTGAACATGAGAGAGAAAGTGCTATGGAGGGTTTTATAGAAAGTGCTTTGTTAACATGGTGCCCACGATCCAGTATCAGTTATAATATTCTTTGGGAACCTCAATGTTATACAAAAAGTGCAAAAAGTCAAATATAAATGTTAATTTCTATTTCAAAGCCCAAGGATCTAACAACTTTTACTTACTAAAAAAAAAAAAAATCAAGATGTATTTTACATTTGCAGTAATTTCAACTTAGTTCTCATTTCAAATGTTACTGGACTTATTTCTTTACTTTCTCTCAGCTTCATCCTTTGCTTTGCCATATTCCTCTGGGTTTTAGTAACCTTAGAGAACATCTCATTCTTCCTGCTCTAAAGAGCTCTCTACGGAGAACTAATGTATGATCAGGGAAGGAGAAAGGACCTGGATGCGTGTGGAGTCTGGGACTCTCGGCACCTCTGAGGGAGCCCTGGCCCTGAAAGGACGGCTAGACGCACGGCTCTGCACCCTGCAACCCGCCAACCTCAGAGTCAAGCAGACACGGATGACACACAGGAGGGGGTCAGAGGAGTAACAGAGAAAGGTGAGGGCCTTTGTGCTTAATTACTAGCTTTTCCTTCTATTTTTGACCTGAAATGGAAAAAAGAAATTTCCTTCAAGTAATGGAAAATTAGGTCTACATAGTTTTCAGTTCCTACCATTCATCTAAAAGGTTGTCATCTCAGTACCATGTGTAATGGCATGTGCTGGGTACTTGGAGAGAGAAAGGATCCCAGGCGGCCCATGAGGAGTTTGGGGGGAACGATCTCTCAGTCAGCACATGATCATTCCAACTTGCTTCAAACACATGAAGAAGGTTCTCCAGGGCTAACAGGGTTCAGGTGGACAAATCACAGTGAACAGATACTCTCAGCTCACATAGTTCTTCCAACAGTTTCTCTGAAAGTTTCTGGTGGTGACTTGGTGGATACAGTGAGCAGCAACTATCTGGATCTCTGATCACATGTTCTTTCAGGTGAAGAAACGCTGATGAAACTCAACCAGTGGCACTTTCAGAGGAGGACCATGTCTCAAAATTGTCTCATAAGACTCTTTTCTAATTTTTCCCTTAATTGGCACTTATAATCTCTCAATGTAATTTCACTTGAATATTATTTTCATTTATCACTGCTTTGTATTATGAAACTGTTTAAGATAGCATAGGCTCAAAAATATAAGGATAGAGGGCTGGAGGGTTAGCTCAGTGGTTCCCGTGCCTGCCTCACAAGCGCAAGGTCCTGAGTTCAATCCCCGGTGACCATATACAATGCTGGGCGTGGAGACTCGCCCACCAGCAATCAATACCACATACCACAGTGCCGGGCATGGTGGCTCATGCCTGTAATCCCAGCACTCGGGAGGCAGAGACAGGAGGATTGCTAAGTTCGAGGCTTGCCTGGGCTACATAGTGAGCTCAGGGCCAGCCTGAACTACAAAAGCGAGACCCTGTCTCAAAAAAAAAAAAAAAATCTAAGGATAGAGAAATACTTAATCCGTTCTACAATTGTGGAAAAGGCATATTTGTCTTTGTGGGGAAAGATGGCTGCCATCCTGTTTGTCATCCAAAGCAGAGTTTGCAAACAAAAACAAAAGTCAGTCAAATGCTTCTGTTTGGGGACCAAATTGATTTCAAGCAGAAGTTTTTATGAATAGAAGTTCTACTGCAGATTGTTTTAGGATGCTGAAATTATAAAAACTGCATAGGAAAAGTCCAGTTGGAAGTGGTGGCATTTCATAAACAACTGGTTGGCAAATCACTGAAAAAACGAAAACTTTCATCTATCTCCAAGAGATTTGCCATATAAGTCCCTCAGATTGAGTGGCAGCCTATACAATGTAATCATTATCCACCCAAATATCTGATATAAACTTTTGCTTCTTATTGGCAGTAACACAATTCAATTTTTTCTCATTAAATTTTGGGGAGGGAAAAGAAGACATATTTCTTTCCTGTGTCTGTGAATCTCAGTAGATGCTCTCTTCAGACTTTTATTTTTAAGATACACTGAGAGTTACAGCTCATAAAGAAAAGTATTGGGAACAGGGAAACAGGGAGAAGTGTTTCAATAACTTTTGAAATTAGATGGTGAGTTAATAACCTGGTGGTCTTGACGTAGGTTCCCCGAGCTCTCAAAGTGCAGACAAAATGGGACATCAAAGGTCTGATTGATGTTAGATCTCAGATCAACTGTCAAGTGAGTATTTGGAGCAATACCTTTAGTTTTCCCTTATCACTTTGGAGAGTGAGGAAATGGAGTATGTGGGTGGCGACAGTGTGTGTGGTTTACCTGGGAAACACATGACGTGTCAATGACGTGTCATTCTCCTACTCTACTTCCTCAAAGACTTTCTTCTTGCCTAAAGCCATACTGCAGGTACCTCTTTAAGGAAATAAATGTCACTCAACTAGAAAAAGGATTGTGCCAACTTCTCAAATATTTTGGAAAGCTGGCCTTTCTGTTGGAATGAGTTTAAAGACAGTGTGCCAGATGCATAGTTAATATTGAAGCAAATCTCCTTCCAGTTAGCAGAAAATACTGAATATTATGAGAAGGCTAAGCGTAAGACCTAATGACTTACATTTTAGGGAAATAAAATCTTCAGTTATTTTTGTCCCCAAATGGTATCATGGATCCATGCACACAGCAAGTGTTCAAAACCCGTAATTGATTTTTACTTGGTTACTGACTTTTATGATGTTACTTATGGCATTTGAGAGAGAGATACTGGAGTTTTCCTTTAAAATTCAGTGGTACCATACAAAGGTCATTAGCCTAGAAAGATAAGCTAGCAATGAGTTCTAGATTTTCTACTTACTCCCTTGGGTAAGTAACGTATCTTTCTGAGATGGTGCCATAGTTTTTATTGGGAAGGAAGAAATTACAGAACATTTCTATGGTCTCCTCTATATCTAAAGGGACTCATGGTTCTATATCTCTCCAGAGTAAGAATTCAACATTTCTGCTTGAGTTGGAAGGTGAATTTTTTTTCTTAGAATTCTCATTAAAAGTTAAGCAAATGGGATTAGCCCTTGAGACAGGAAATTCTAAGATGATATTCTTACCTTGGAAGGTAAGAATACTATGTTTAAGTATAGACACTAATAAAGCAAGAGAAGGCAATGAAATAAATTTCTATCATCTAATACTCAATACCACTTCTAACTTAGGAGAATATATAAAAATGGTCAGGTGATAATCCCTAACCAATATTAATTGCACTGCTGATTTTCACCTTTAATTTTAGATATTTATTATAGTATTAAGGTAACACATATACTTATTATAGCTATTTTGGAAATGTAAAAGAAGTAAAAATAAAAATCACCTATAATCACATCTTCTAGGGATAATCCCTGAATACTCTGACCCACATTCTTACAGGTTTCCTGTAATGTAGCATATAAATTGTGAACATTCTTAAATGGCACTATATGGCCTTCTAAAACATGTTTTTCAAGGCAGTTCATGGGTGTACTATCAATTAACTAATACTCTAATGTTAAATATTTATATGTTTGAGCCAGGTACAGTGGCAGAAGCTATAGTAGCAGCTGCTTGCTGTGTTAAGGTCAGAAGATCACTTGAGCTCAAGAGTTTGAGACTAGGCTGAGCAAAATGGCAAGATACTGTCTCTGAATGAATGAATGAAAAAAAAATATATATATTTTTTTGCTTTTTGGAGACAGGGTCTCGCTTTGTAGTTCAGGCTGGCCCTGAGCTCACTAAGGTGCCCAGGCAAGCCACCGCGAACTCAGCAATTCTCCTGTCTCTGCCTCCCAAGTGCTGGGATTACAGACGTGAGCCACCACGTCCGGCATTGTGGCATGCGGCATTGACTGTTGATGGGCGTCTCTCCACGCCCAGCATTATATGTGGTCACCGGGGATCGAACTCAGGTCCTCACACTTGTGAGGCAGGCGCCGGAAGCACTGAGCTAACCCTCCGGCCCGAAAAAATATATTTTAAATACAAGTCTTTAAGATGAACTGTAAATTTCAGAGAACTAAAAATGTATGCAATTGATTCAAGCAAGAGCCTCATACACCCAAGAAAGACAAGGCCTCTGGATCACAGGAGCACTAGAAGTCAGGGTGGATTGTGGAATCGGTAACACCCTGCCTAGAATACTACAGTTAACAGACCCTGTCCTAGAAATCATCCTGTCCACATCTCTGCTAGTTATGAGGAGTCTAATAAAACTTTCTTCTTCAAGCAACTCCCCAGAGGGTTCAAACACATATTGTGTCCTAAAACTGATGAGAAGAGGTTCTGGGAACTTATTCCCACCTCAGCATCCAAGGCATTCAATCACACCCAAGAGAAGAATCTCAAAGCCATTCTGATATGGAAGAGCTTACCACAATAGTAATTTATACTGCCAACAACAATTTCCAGGGCTGCTAGTGCAAGATAAGCATCATACAATAACATTTGAAATTTCTATTTTAAAAGGAAGAAAGTAATTACTGTTTTCATTTCCCCTTCTCATCAGTTACGTGACTGCTTGGACTTCTGTAAGACTGTTGGAATATAATACCTTTGTTTCATCAGAAGTGTTTGGATGAGCACACACACAAGCAGATGAGAATAAGGACAATGATGCTCACCAACAGTCCATCACAGTGCTAGGAAGGAGGGAGCAGTATATGTCTTAATATGACCTGTTACTGATTCTTTTGGGCAATGTTCCACTTCAATAGCATGATAGTAACACTTGAAGATTGTAGATGGAGAAATATAAAGAAGAATAAAGAGATTTTTATCTTCCCCTACCAAGTGGCCTATATATCCTTTGTTTCTCAGCCATGCTCACCTTTAAGGAACCTAGAACTAGCTCTTGGGAGTGCTGGTCTAATTACCAGGGTTTAGTAACCCCAGGTATCTCCTGCGACCACTTTGAGGATTTTAGTTTCTCTTCCCAAAGCGTCTTGATCCAGAAGGAACACCCACTGATTTGTTCTGTATTTTCTATTTCATTAACAAAGGCAAAACATTTTTTTAGTTAACTTGTTATAGAATGAGGTCTGTCGACAACCAAAAAAATGCAGAAAATTGTTACTGAGCTTTAAAAATACATAGT